>CAWVQM010000158.1:0-21176 GCA_963932345.1 Ophion ventricosus | reverse complement strand
GAGGGAGAGGGAGAGGGAGAGGAGAGGGAGAGGGAGAGGGAGAGGGAGAGGGAGAGGGAGAGGGAGAGGGAGAGGGAGAGGGAGAGGGAGAGGGGAGAGGGAGAGGGAGAGGAGAGGGAGAGAGAGAGAGAGAGAGAGAGAGAGAGAGAGAGAGAGAGAGAGAGAGTGTGTGGGAATAATTCCGTGATCTTCCGCCTCGTCGCGCGCTTCTTGTGCCAACGGTTGCATACTGTGCATCTTTTGTTCCGCTAACATTTAAAAATCATTATGATGCTTTTACTGACAGACGTACATGTACAATCAGACGAGAATGTTTGTACCCCGATTTGATCATTCGACGTAACGATGCAATATTTTTGTGAAACCTTAAGGGGGAAAACCCTTTAGAAGCCCGAAAATGAGTGATTTTTCATGATTTTTTTTTTAAAGGTGATAAAATAATGGCATCATTTTAAAATTTTGACATTATCTTATTACAACGTTCAAGTGTTATTATTTTTTTAAACAAAACAAAATGGCGGCGTTATAAATTATTCCTTTAGGCGTCTTTTGCGTGATATCGAAAATTGCTCTATTTGTTTAATTTTTTTTTATCGATCCGAAACAGAAATCGCAAATATTTTTCGATCATGGACATGTGTACGGGAAGGATATACCAATAAAAATATAAAAAAGTATAACATTAAAAATTAGGTAGGCTTTTTAATCAAATATTCATATTTTTGACCATTTTCTCGACATTTTTTACCCCAAAATAGTAATTTATGCTACAAGTGCGGGAAACAACGAATTCTATCGCGCGTGAAGTTGCCTTATGAGCCGAAGGCTTATGGTGCATTTCACACGGGTACGAGTGAGAAATGCACCATAAGTCGAGGCGAATTCGGCAACTTACGCGCCATGTAATTCGTTTTTTTTTGCACATGTCCCATACATTATTTTTTGCAATGACTGTCTCGAAAGTGGGATTTGAGATTCAACAAAACCAATAACAATTATATTCAAATATATCAGATCAGTTCAGATGATTTCCTCGTCAGAAAATACGACTGTGATAAGTTGACGTTTCATATCACATGAATTTCGCTACATTCAAGTTTGTTCAATCGGTCCAAAATCGTAGAACAAAAAACTATCAACCGTGAAAAAAACCGTTTTTTCGTGAATGAATGCGGTAAAGTGAGCTATAAATAGGTTTTTTTCCGCACTAGTGCGGGAAAGTCTCATATTCCCGCGCTAGTGCGGGAAAGTAAGCATCGTTGAGAAACAAGCCACTTTCCGCACGCTAAACACCAATCGAAAATCGCACTTTCGGGGCAGGCATTGCAAAAAAGTAATTTATCTACGCGATAACATTAAAACTTTAGGTGTATCCTTCCGATAATGTTATAGTGAGAAACCTCCCAAAAAATCAGCCAGATCGATCAATAACTTTTTGAGCTCCCTAATCAATAACATGAGCAGTTAATCTCCCTAATCCCTAATTTGAGCTCCCTAATCAATAACATGAGCAGTTAATCTCCCTAAACCTAAACTCCCTAATCAATAACATGAGCAGTTTTTGAAAATGCAGTTCCGAAATAATCGAAATAATCGATTTTTCAATTTTCCAGTATACTCAATATATTATACTTTTGATGAAAAAAATCGATTTTTTCAACATTGTAGAAGGTTTTCCCCCCTTGATGTAAAATGTAATTGCCTTACGAGTCCGAGGATGTACAGTGACATTTGGAAAGGCGTTGAAAATTTTCATTCGGTTTGATAGATGAAAATAGTTCTGGACATTTTTATTACGATATATGGTAAGAAAATTTGCATTGTTTATTATCAGCATCTCGTTGAAAGAAAACGTTATTACCAAAAGCATCCGTCAGACGATTGCCGATACTTAATTCACGAATGAAATTCAATTTTCCTTCAGACTTCTATTAGATGTACCAATAATTTCTCGGCCTGGGTATAAAAGAAGCTGTATTGAATATTTGAACGAAAAAAAAAATTCCTTCAGGTCTGGTGTTATACAAAAACAACCTAGTAAACTATTTTTTCGAATCAACAACTTAACATATTCTCAAAATATACATCTTGAGCTAAGTGAGCAGAACGAGTTACAATAGCCCGCATATTAGGCACTGTGTGCTTTTCGCGTTCGTATTGAAGAAAAATACTTCCGAGGCTAAAGAGATGATTTGTCAGGCAATGAGGGAAGTTGGCGTATCCATCAGTACCGTAAAAAAAATAGTTTCAAAGATTCCGGAGTGAAACAGTTCGACCTCGAGGATGGCGAAAGAGCAAGACGAACAAAAAAATTTGAAGACGAGGATTTGGAGCAGTTGCTCGATGAAGAGCCTTCCAAAACGCAATCTAATCTTGCTACTACATCAGGAGTTACCCAATAAGACATTAGCAGTCGTTCAAAAAAGCTCGGCACGATTCAAAAGGAGTTCCTCTCGTATGTTCGGAAATCAACAAAGCGAAACGATGCGACACAGTCTTCGTTGTCTCGCTTCAAAAAGAAAGACGTTTTGCATAAAATAGTGACTGGCGATAAGAAGTGGATGTTGTATGATAATTCAAAAAACGTAAATCCTTGGTTCACCCAGGTGAACCATCTAGATCGATCGCTAAACCCAATATTCAAGGTAAGAAACTCTTTTTGTACATATGGTAGGATTTCAAGGGTGTTCTCCACGTTGAGCTGCTCAAACCTGGTGAGAGCCATCACTATCACCGATGAGTGCTATAAATACCAATTGCAGCATTAAGGGGGCACTCTCTATAGAGGCTTTGAAAAATGCATTTTTTTGAATAGCCTAAATTTATAGTTTGAAACCTGTAGAATACGATGCGGTTAGTGACTTTAGTCAATTATCGAAAATAACGTCCCGAAAGCCTTTGAGCGTGACTCACCTCTGCTCCATTCGAAGCCCTGCGCGCAGTTATAGGCACCGTGTGGAGAGGTGAGTCGTCTATTCAATAATCAATACTCGTAATATTCAAAAAAGTGAGTATTACGAGGAAGCTGAGGGAATATTATATGGTGCTGGAATAGCTGACTAGTCGGTATGTCACAAAATCATACGTTTTTCCGTTGCCGAAACTTTAAACGCGATTATCCCGAAACTTTTTTTTCGATGGATTGAAAATCGGTGTACACGATTACTCAAAAACTAGTTGACGGATCAAGCTCAAATTTGGCACACGTTTTTATGATACTTATGTCCAATTGATGAACTTAAGACCAACTAAAAATTATCAAAATAAACATGTTTTTGGCTGAGTCAAAGTTTGAATTTTTTTTCCGAAAACATTAATTTTTTTTTGTTCTGAGGCCTCCCCTTTAGCCAATTATTATTATTTTTTCAATATTATTAGTTCATCGAGTGACCACATGTATGTACTAATGATTTTTTTTGCGTGGACTGTTTCAGATAATCCTACGGGGTGCTGAAGTGTACACCGCATTCGGCCACCTTTCCGGACAGTTTTACGGCGATTGGTTATATCTCCGTCATTTTTCACCTTTTTTAAGGAACAAAAATCGTTTGGAAAACTAGAATTATGTAATAAAAAGTAGCTATGATCCTGAAAAGATGTGTACATTTCTTACCCTCCAAAAAAAATAATGAAAATCGACTAAGATTTTGCGCTTTATAGGGAGTGCCTCTTTTAAAGTGACAAAATTGAGCGCAAGCAGTCTTAGACAAGCAGAGGACCTAGGCTGGTCATATTGCTGCATGACAGTGCCAGACCACACAGCAAAAAGGACCAGAGACGCTTTAGATTTGTTGGGACGGTAAGTTTTCCCACACCCAGCGTATTCACTAGACTTGGCTCCATCGGATTTCCATTTGTTCGGATCGCTCCAACATCATTTGACTGATAGCCACGTCAAAGCGTTCTATGAAGTCAAGAACTCCATTGCCGACTTTACTGACTCAAAACCACCATCTTTTTACCGCCAAGGAATTCCCAATCTGCCTGACAGGTGGGGAAAATGTGTGGAAGCGAACGAAAATTACTATCCCGATTAATATATATCTTGATTTTACCTAAATAAATCATTATGTTCATGAAAAACGGCCAAGAACTTAATTGTACACCTAATAATTGTTATACTTATCTAATTCATATTTTTTTCTTTAACATTTGGGATTACTTTTTAGAATATGTATACTAATGACACATTAAAGTAAGTTGCATAAATATATTTTCTATAATTAATTCTTAAACTTTGTTCCGTATTTTGAGATGTAACTTTAGTGTAGTCCTTTCGAAGTTTATTTTCGAGTAAAATAGTACGCGTATAATGCGACGGTAAGATTGCCTGTAAAGATTGCTCGGTATTGAGGAGTGTTTTTGTTCTCCGAGTGAGTTTTTAAAAAATGCGCTCACCTTTCGACTATCAGCGTAGTAGTTGTAAGTTTTTAGATAGGTGCCGAGTGACAATACGTTGCAGCGTTGGCAGCTGTGCCTGGCTGTGCGTTCCATGAGCGTAAGGACGTGAAGAAAATCCTCGGCCACGTAGTGATCCTCCTCGAGAAAGAGCACCATACCCGTGTGATTACGGGTCACCAATAATTGATCGAACACACGATTTGCCTTCCACCACCAGTGATGCTTGGGCTGAGTGAACTTCGCTTCTCTGTAGTGGCCGTAGAGATCGGGATGCTGGGCATTGATGCACTTGAGATTTGCAGCTCTGTTAGTTTCAATGATTAATCAGCGATGGGAAATACGCGAAGAAAAGTTTCATGCTCATCGAGCCGCGACAACGCGTATTAAGGCGGGCAACCACTTTAGATGCTTCAAAAAATCAATTTTTTTTAAATTTCATAAATCGTTAGCAAAATATCTTAAGAATACACCCTGAAAATTTCAAAACGATATTCGGATTCTTTCTAGTGGTATCCACGAGCACTCAGTTAGGTAGTTTGTTTGGGCTTTCATAACCCAAACAAACCCAAACTCGACCGTTTGGTGATTAGCTCCAAAACATCTCCATTCTGGCTACAAAATAATCGAGGTAGAGGCATTTCTTGCTGCTATTTTATTCAATGAAAGAAATTCAGTCCTACTCATGGTTATGAATGAACTACAAATCGTAGTTGGCAAGCAGAGCTACGGATATGCCAAGCAAATGGATCAGATGCGCGTGGCTCGGCAAAATAGAAAAAGTTTATTCGAGACAAAAGAAGCTCGAAAAGCTCGTAAAGAGAAAATGCAAGCTTCAAATGAGTTGCATGAGGAAGAGGAAGGACTGCTGTATGGTGCTGGAATCGCTGATTAATCGGTAAGATACTTTGTCATTTGATTAAGCACATTTGATTTTGAGTTTTTCGTTTGTGAAACTTTAAACCAGTTTTTCTCGAAACGACATTTTTTCAACTTGAGAGAATCATAACTCAAATGATGAAATTTGATGGATCATCTTCAAATTTGGAACACGTTTACATAATATAATTTATTAAAACATGAACCTAAAGTTGGAAAGATTAGATTGTTCAAAACATATTTATCATTGCAAAATGCCGGGAAAAAATGCTAAAAATCGATCATTTTTTTTCAAACACGTTCCAACATTCAATTCTCGATTTTTTTTTTCAAAATTTAGGTTCATGTTCTTAAAAAACATCTCAAGAATGTATAAAAATTTGTTGGACTTTTTCAGATGCGAATTGCGAGCTGCACAATTCCGGAAAATCGACAACGACGATGAGGACACGCCAAGGGACACAGCGGATTACACCTTCATTGATGCATGAAATAACATGAAAAAATTACTAGAGATGTATGAAAATATGAATAAATTATTGTCAGAGTTGCGGAAATTTCCGTTTTTTTTTCACAATAAAAAACATCCAAAAAATCATCTAATTTTCGGTCTCCTCAAGTGGTTGCCCGCCTTAATAAATACATCGCTCCAAAAAAATGATGTCGAGAAAGATGCGTAGAGTACACCGACCTGTGAATGGGCGAAAGCTGATTTACTTTTCTGATTAATGATTACATATTAATTTAATTAATATATAATCATATATTCATTACTTTTCAGCAGAGTATCTATACTCATTTAAACTTAAATTAGATATAAAATAAATTTATATTTAAATTTATATGTGAAATAAGTAAAGAATATGAATTGTTGATAAAAACTCGAATAACTATAATTTAGTACGATAAAAAATCACAGGTGTTGTTAAAACCAATTTCTTAGTTTAATATCGAATTTTGACGCGATATGGAATTTTTCTAATTTGTGGTACTTGCACACAGCAGAACTTAGTTACGATACAGCTGTGCATAGTAGGTGATCTAAAGGCGGAAACAAAAGTTTGTATGAGTTTTGAGGCTATTACTTTTATTATTGAAGATAGAATAAATCTTTGATTATTTGCAAAATGTTTGAATAAATGCGTAATAATAGGTTGGAATTAGACATGTTTATTCACTGGTGCTGTATTCTTCTCTTTCCAGTTAATGATCATATGGGCTGTGTTCTGATAATTCTCAAAGCAGAGTGAAAATTTTAGCTCATCTGCTGAGAATTGCAAAATTAATTTCTGTTAAGAATTGACAATGTACATTTCATCAAATATCATAAAATCATTCGTTATTTTTTTTCTATTCTGGCAAAATTTAATTTTTTATCTCTCTTTCGAAACAAACTTTGGTAGGTTTTTGAGAATGTCACGTTAAGATGCAAAAAAAGCTTCGTGAATTTTCTACAAAATCGTCTATACGTATAAAACAGTTCCGTGACTGACTGACTGACACATAGACAACGCACAGCCTAAAATGCTGAAGATAGAAACATGAAATTTTGAAGATATATTCGTTAAAAGGTGTAAAGGTGCACTGAGAAAGGATTTTTTGCAAATCAACTTTTGAGAGGCTGAAATGGGATGTAAAAATTTGTCTGGAAAATTGTATTTTTTTGCGTGTATCAACTTGAAACTTGGAGAAAATGTTCCTTAGAACAGCGGTTCTTAAACTTTTAAGGCCACGGAACACTCAATAAGTCATTTCGATTTTATGGAACCTCATACCAAATGATAAAAAATAAAAGATACTGCAATTTAAAATGAGAGTAAAAACATTTATTAGACATGATTTTTCAAACAAAGATTAATGAGACAAACAAAGATTAATCAGATTAATATCCTTTATAATTGTACAGTGAAACCTCGCTTATACGTTTCGCACTTACACGTTTTTATCATTTATACGTCGTATTTCTTTGGCCCCGGCAAATTCCGCCTATAACGAATGTAATAAAGTTTCATTTCTATGTTTTCTACTTATACGTTTTTTGCGCTTATACGTTATTAATTTTCGTCCAGACAAGAAATTTAAAAAAATTACAACCCGTACTTTAATTTTTTCCAGTGTACAATTCTAAGATCGTCTAATTTTCAATTGCGCGCCATTTTTTTTGTTGCAAACATAAAGTACTATTCTTTGACCAATGGCATCAGGGAGTATTGAGGTTTAGTCATGCAGAATTACACGATCGAGCAACGCATAGAAATTGTGAAAATGCAATGTGAAACAATGCAGTCATTGCAGACGAAGTTTCATGGCCGCGTTATCTTGCGCCACGGCGATGTGAATTGGCCACCAAGATCGTGCTACTTGATGCCACTGGATTTCTTTTTTTGCGGTTTTCTAAAAGGAAAAGTGTATGCCAATGATCCACAGACCATTCCGAAGCTCAAGAAAGCAATTGGACGCACCATTAATTAAATTAGTCCGCAATTGTGCCAAAATATTGTTGAAAATTTCGTCAAAAGCGTGAACGTTTGCAAACAGGGACGAGGCGGCCGTTTATCGGATATTGTGGTCCACAAATAACCTCCATGTTTGTACCTTATATTAAAATAAAAATATTCGTATTTTTCAAATAAATAATACGTTTTATTAATAAATTAAAATGTCAGGTCATTTTGAGACACCCTTTACTTAACTGTGATTACTTATTTCTTATTTATACGAAAATGTCTGTTGTTTTCTAGTGTAAAATGTCAAAGCTTTGATGTTACAAACTCGCGTCAAATGAAAATTCTGAACGAAAATAAAAAAAAAAAGATTAAGTTGGCTCATTACATCGTTACTACCAATCAAATTTTCAATTGGAAAACCGAAAATTATAATAGAGGTACTGCTATTAAAAAACATCGCGAACTATGCACCGACCGCTATTTTCAAATACTAAAGAGTTTCCGATACATATTGTATTTCACTTCTACATTATTCTCACTTATACGTCATACTTGCTGTACCCCTTGAAAAACGTATAACTGAAGTTTCACTGTATTCGTATATCTGAAGCAGCATCCATTCTAACGTTTAATTAAAATAAATAATAAAACGTTATTCTTTATAGCATTCATCTACACTACATGCCCACTTACTAGTGTCTGAATGTCCATTTACTAGTAATTTCGTCTATTCACTGGCGATTAGACATTTCGCCACTTATTTATCAATTGGTCCAATATTGTTTGTTGCAATTACTTCGATTTTTTTTTCTACTATCAGAATATAGTAATTTGTTAGATATAGCAATGAAAAAAACGTTGTTTCGATCATCTTTTCCTTTTAAGTCCATCTGAATCTTGTAGTGTCGTTATTTGTCCATTCACAGGTTGGTTTACCCTATGAACTCGTATACTCACTGCTGCTTGTCTATGTTGCGCGGACAATCGTTTGGGTCCTCGCCGGGAAATGTACGCGGATGCGTCTGTATGCTGTGCGGATAATATATTTGCATAACCCGACAAAAGTCGACGCTCTGAACGAGATCGTTGATGTCGGGATGCCATACGTCGTGGCTGAATATGAGCAGAACTTGCTCGATTCCTTTCGCCTGCGCCAATGATACTATTACGTGTCTGAGATAAGTGAGCCTGGAGTGAACTTGAACGATGATCACCGGGGCATCCGAGGCCAGGGGCCCGAATGCCTCCTCATTGTAGACCCGTTGTTCCGAATTTAGGCGGTTTATGTTTTTCCTTATTTCAAGTATCTCGAGATCCGTCAGAGTGCCGGTCGTACCATTTGACACCGTCGATGAGTTTCTCCGCTCTTTGAGGAACCTGACCGAGATATATGGAAGAATAGTTTTACTTCAGTACGGATCGATGCGGATCTGCATGACTCGATATAGCAATCGAATTGCGAGCTGGTATAATACGAAGTGACGGAGACCGAAACGGATTGACGTATCAACATTAAGGCAGTATTATAGTCTAGAAATTTGAAAAAAAGTCGATTTTTTTTGCCTTTTCTTAAAGTATAGATTTTTTAAAAGAATGTCCTCAAAAGGGAATTTTGAAAATCTCAATATTTAGAAATTTATAGGGATTTGCATACGACTTGCTTGAGAGACCGCAACAGCGTGAATCGGACAATCAGAAGATTCTAAGGAAACTGAAACTGCTCACAGGGAAAAACGAACTTCAGAAAATCATCAGTTCGAAGTCGAGGAAGGCACAGTTTACGAGGTAGGAATGGCCGATTAATACAACGTAAGTATAACATGCCATTATACCACTTAGATAGTTGGGATTGTTTGAAATTGTAGTTAAAATTTTAAACGCGTTTTTCTGGCAGGATAACAACTCTATTCTTTATTTCTCTATTCTCAGACATCTCTCTTCTTAAATATCTCTATTGTGGAGCAGGTTTAATCAGCAACATCTCTATTCCAAAACATCTCATGTCTAAAAAATTTATCTGCCGAGACATCTCTATACGTAAAGATCAATATGCCACAATAACTTCTGAAATATTACTGCTCTTAAATATCTCCATTCCACAATCTTTCGTATCCGAAACTTCTCTATTCTTTAATATCTGTATTCTTCAAAGTCTGATGTGACATCCAAAACATCTGTATTCCGACAATTTCATCTGACAATATCTCTCTTCTGAAACATCTCTATTTCAAGAGCCTCTGCGTTGCACTTGTTTTATTCATAGACAATATAGTAAATGCAATTAACCTATAAAATCTTCATGCTCTTGGTATACATCTTCAATACTCTGCTGCTCGCAATGCCCTAGTGATGCCGGTAAGTTAGGAAAAATAAGAACATTAACACGATAGCATTTTAATTTCGACATTATAATTGAAAAATTAAAAGTACTTTATATGGGCAATTCGTCATTCGCCAACTTCATATCAATTTCATTTGAATAACCCATTCGTAACATTGCATTTACTATATTGGCCACGAATAAAACAAGTGCAACGCAGAGGCTCTTGGAGTAGAGATGTTTCGGAAGAGGAATATTGTGAGATGAAATTGTCGGAATACAGATGTTTTGGAAGTCACATGAGATTTTGAACAATACATATATTTAAGAATAGACAAGTTTCGGATACGAAAGATTGTGGAATGAAGATATTTAGAAGCAGTAATATTGCAGAAGTGAGTTATTGTGGCATAGTGATCTTTACGAATAGAGACGTTTCGGCAGAGAAATGTTTTAGACACGAGATATTTTGGAATAGAGATGTTTGTGATTAAATCTGCTCCAGAATAGAGATATTTAAGAAGAGAGATGTCTGCGAATAGAGAAATAAAGAATAGAGTTGTCGTTCTGCCATTTTTCTCGAAACTATTTCTTTCAACCTGGTGGACATAAAATCTCGGCTTATATTCAACCCATTGACTTCAAATTTGGTATAGAACTTCAGTATATATCCCTCTATCGTCCCTACATCGGGCATTGCGAAATTATTATTATTACTATTAAAAAAAAAGTTTAACTCGGAAAAAAAGGGCGAAAAATTAACTTTTTTTTCTTCAGAAGTTCGCCATTTTTCAAATGTTTGTTTCTTCTCTTCGGCACTTGCCATAATGGCATTCTTATTGATCAGGAAAATTGTTTTTATTTCTGTTTGAGATGAATGGGAGATTTGGAATCAACTGCCTCGACCCTCTTTTCCACGGACATATTGAGAGGTCCATGGCATTTTCCATTTTTATTTGATTTGTACAAAAATTTTGTTGCACGTTCTTGAAACATCAATAAAAAGACTGTAAAAAATGTATACTAGAAATATTTTTCGTTTTTCTTTTATCAAGCCTGAAGAAACACGCGAAATTTAGGCCTCTAGAGTGAAATACTGTCCTTGCGAATAAATGAATATTGATACCGATCGATCCGGGAAAGACTAGCGATTGTTTGGAATCTATTTGGAGAGGCGGGAATCAATGACGATGTAATAAAGAGTAGACAAACTCTATTTATACAGGTCTACAGAATAATGACATTAAAATAAACGTGAATACCTGTGAAGTTCTTGAGGCACGAGAGCGTAAAGAGTGTCATTCGCCGACGATTGACCCGGCAAGTTCCTTCCGGTAAGGCTTATAACGTGGAGTTGAAGCCAAAGGAAGGTCGCGAGGAAAACGAGGACGAGGGTGCGCAGTAGAGTTCCACGACCTGACCTCACTCCCGAGACTACCGTAACACCTGAAAAATCACATACACTATCGAATTCAACCTTCGATAGTTTTTCTCTTAGGCCTCGCGAAACCAGTTTTTTTTTCTTTCGTTGGTTGATTGTCCGGGTTCGGACTGATTGGTATATATACAATACAGATATAATGAAAGTGTCCAGTGATTTCTAATGTATATAAAAATTGTCTAGCAATTATTAATGTATGTATTAACGTACGTATAAGTATTATTTACGGTTAAATAAAAAAAAAGCTCGTAGGTGTTGCCTGCGGCGAAAAGCTTATTCGTTTCCGGAACCCGTACGGTCTGTTTGACAAAAGCGTGTACGGCTACATTTTTTTCTGAAAACAGTGAGAGGGTAGATTCGTACGCAAGAAGGTAGCGGGACTTTTTTACCAGGATGCTTTGTACAGAAAGCGTCAGTTGTCGCCCGAACATGGTCACAGACGGACCACTATTGTCCGAAAAACCCGTCGAAAAAACATTCGCTTGAACGAAAGAAAGTTTGGATTGCGATTAAGGGCATGCACAACGTCAACATAACCTCACAAATTTTCCAACCCAGTTTTCTCATAAATGATTAAGGTTTTTGAGGAAAAACAAAGCATCAGGCTCTGGAGAATATCCTGACACAGAGCTTGACGATTTTCTTTTGCCCAAAAAATTATTCATCTTTGAGAAATCTCGCTTCGAAATTTTTAGCTATCTCTCTCGCATTCATATGTCACGTGGTACACCTTCTACTTCGCCTTAAGGAGGCTCCGTCACGGAGGGCCGGGTTGCGTGGGCGCATAAGCAGGGCCCTCTTTTTTTTTTTTTTAGTAATACGCATGTCTGTCATAATCCAGTTGGTTATAAACGTATTATTGGTAATTTTATACAAAACTTATTAGCTGTACATTAATAAATAAATACCGTAAAATTGGCACAATTTTACGTTACGGTAATGCATGGAGAAGTACGACAACGTTGCAATTCTCCATCTCACTGTGTTCTCCGATTTCTCTGTTGTACTCATGACACCGAGCGGACCGCGGGTCGTCGCGAGATTTAAACTTGTTATTGTTAGCGAAATTTTCTAATTTTCAAAGAGTTTACACAATATTTCAAAGATGTCTGTTTACTCTGCAATGCAACTTTATTTTGTTGAGAAGTAAATGACCGTTTTCATTGATTGATCAAATTTGATCTTTTATTACGATGAATTCAGTTGCTCTACCTACACGTCAATCGCAAACGAAGTTAAGGTTGGGTAGCTGGTGATTTAATTCGCGCGCATGCGCACCTAAGGTATAAAAAACATTTGATTTGCGCTACGCTGCCGAAACTTTACACGATCGCGAAACCTCTTGGAACTTGAAGTATTTCGACATTTTAACATCAAATATCTTTTTACATAAGTCGTTAAACCAAATTTTTTTTATTGTATTTGGAATATTCATGACCTGATCAATGTTACTGTAGTTTTTTGTTATTATCTGTTGCGTGAGTGTAAAGACATCACATGATACAAGCGTTTTGAGGGCGACTCTTCCATAAGCCCTGTGTCAAAAATCCTAAGTTCAACAATTTGTATCTCTCTTATTTAGTCGTTGACCTTATCTGAAACTTTGCATCCGTGAATATGGGTACTTTATCTATGATATCGCCAAAAATTATTGTTTTCTGGCCGTAAGACGTTTGTAACGGAGCCTCCTTAAGACAACGTAATTTTTCCGGACGAAGCTTCTTTTTGGGCACATTCTCCCACCAATCACAACCTGTTCTACCCACACAAATAAACACCAAAGATCTGGAACGTCATGTAATTATTTCGACAGATTCGACTCGTATAGAGGTCTTTGTCACCAGATTGTGCCATGGAATTAGCGGAGAGTATGCCTCAGAGATTCCGGGCGATTATTAATAGTGGCGGCTGGTGGACCACTCATCGTCTATATATATATATATATATATATATACAGGGTGGACCACGCAACGTGTGCACCTCTTTTACGACCAAAATATGCGTTGCACAAAAAAATGTTTTATACAAAAGTTACATGGTTTATAAGGCTACACTATGTGGTGCATTTATTTTTTTTATAGGTGGAGGCGCTTCGAAGATTTGAAGGTCAACTTTATTTTTTCAAATGGAATGCTATTTTTTTTATAGCGTAATATGATAGAGTATCGAATTCTGAGTAAAAAAGTATAGACCTTTATTAGCCCTAGAGTTAATAGCTAACGAGTAATTTCACTTTATTACTTTAAAATTTTCTTCACGTTATATCAAGTTGGAGATTCATTCATTCATTTTCACTTTTATCTTGCTGATAACAATCACGCACAATCACCGAAGGATACTTTAATACTGGATTACAATCATTGAGAAGATTGTGAATCATGATAAGTGTGTGTGATGTGGTAAATGTGTTCATATTGATAAACACTGTGATGTAAACACTGCCATTCAGAAATTTGTAGTAGATTTGAATCTCCAACTCGATATTACGTGAAGATAATTTTAAAGTAATAAAGTGAAATTACTCGTTAGCTATTAACTCTAGGGCTAATAAAGGTCTATACTTTTTTACTCAGAATTCGATACTCTATCATATTACGCTATAAAAAATATAGCATTCCATTTGAAAAAATAAAGTTGACCTTCAAATCTTCGAAGCGCCTCCACTTATAAAAAAAATAAATGCACCACATAGTGTAGCCTTATAAACCATGTAACTTTTGTATAAAACATTTTTTTGTGCAACGCATATTTTGGTCGTAAAAGAGGTGCACACGTTGCGTGGTCCACCCTGTATATATATATAAAAGGCAAAGTCCTGACTGGCTGACTGACTGACTCATCATCGCCCAGCCTAAACCGCTCAAGGTAGAAACGTGAAATTTGGAGAGGGTGTTGATTTTATATTGGAGGCATCGTTTGAGAAGGGATTTCTCGAAATTCAACCCCTAAGGGGGTGAAAGGGGCGGCAAAGTTTGTATGGGAAATTATATTCCTTGCTTGTATTGATTTGAAACTTGGAACATATTTTCCTTAGAAGGTGTAGAAGTGCAGTAAGAAAGGATTTTTCGGAAATTCAAATCTTAAGGGGATAAAAAGGGGTGTGAAAGTTTGTATGGATAATTATAATATATTCCTTGCGTGTACTAACTTGAAACTTGGAACAGACATTCCTTACAAGGTATAGAAGTGCACTAAGAAAGGACTTTTCGAAAATACACTCTTAAGGGGGTGAAATGGGTCGTAAAATTATGTATAGGAAAATTCCTTGCGTGTATCAACTTGAAACTTGATATATATGTTCCTTAGAGGTGCATTAAAAATGGATATTTCGAAAATCAACTCTTAAGGCCTTAGGACATACTAGGATTTTCCAAAAATCGATTTCTTTTAGTTAAAAATGTACCTTAGTACCTTTATAATTATATTCCAAAAGATTATGGGTGTGAATAATCTCTAAGTACTCGGTTTTCGAATTCTAGCGCAACCCCTCGTGATTCATGTCGTGACTTTCTACTAACTTTAAACGCGTTTATCTCAAATCTACATTTTTCAAGGCGGCCGGACTCATAACTCAAATAAATTTCAACCGATTCACTTGAAATTTTAACTGTATATTTAGAATTACATTTTCTGAGGCACTGCGTAGGATTTTTAAATTATATTGCATAGTTCCTTTTTTATAAACAATTTTCTGACGATTTTCTCATGACATTTTATACTTTTTGTTTTATAAATGCGCCATTTTGACAAAAAACAATATATCAAAAAAATTTTACGTACTTCTATAGCTATTCTTATATATAATCGAAAAAACTTTAGTGTCTCAACATAATTAAAAAATTATCGGAGCTGTTGGTCCGGCCGTTGACCTTCCAGAAATAAAGGCGTTATCGGTAAAATGCTGCACAGTCGCCATTTTTACATGTATCGCGGTGAAAAAATAATTTCGTATAGTCAATTACGTGTATAATAAAACCCCTATTTTGTAATTACGATTTGCTTTATGATTTCGCCGAAAAAAAAATCACAAAATATGTCCTTTTATTTGACCTCTAGAGTGCCTAAGGCCTTAAGGGGGTGAAATGGGGTGTAAAAGTTTGTATGGAATACTTTCCTTGCGTGTATTAATTTGAAACTCGGTATAAATATTCTTTAAAACAAATAATAAAACGCATATTTTAGGATTCTTAAAAACCCATAATGCGGGGTTCTACTTCTGATAAAGTGTTTATAGGGGCCAAATTCTACGCGAGTGAAGCCGCGGGCGGAAACTAGTCTATACATATAAAACAGTTCCGTAACTGACTGACTGACAGACTGACATATAGACAACGCACAACCTAAACCGCTAAAGATAGAAATATGAAATTTCACCAATAGGTTTCTTAGAAGGTGTAGAGGCGCACTGAAAAAGGATTTTTCGAAAATCAACTTTTAAGCGGGTGAAATGTTGAGTAAAAGTTTGTATGGAGAATTGTATTCCTTGCGTGTATCAAATTGAACCCAAACAAACCCAAACAAATTGAAACTTGGTATGAATATTCTTCAAAACAAATACTAAAACGTATATTTCAGGATTTTTTTTTAACAATTAGGGGTGCAACGGGGTGTTGAAGTTTGTATGGGAAAATCGAATGCTCTGCTTTTATCTCTATGAAATTCAGAATATATGTTCCTTAAGGAGTTTGGAGCGTTATCCACAATCCAAGATTAAAAAAAACGATATAAAGATATATATATGTTTTTTATTGTCTACGAATACGAGTACGAGTCTACGAATTTTTTGAAATTTTTTCACCACAAAACACTAGAGCTAAAAAATAGTTTCATGTACGTAATTTTACGTGCGGTTAGATGGGCAAAACGTTCACGCTATGGCTGACGTAAATTTTTTGCCTATTTGGCACCAAGATAAACGATTTTTAACAACGGATTAACGTAAACTAAATCTTTGTAAACATTTAGAAGAAAATAATTTATCGAAAATCATATATATTCAATATGGAACCATCAAGGTTTGATAAAAGATTACGAATCTTTCGAATTTTTAAATCTTTTTAATATGAAATTTTTTTTAAATCCTTTTAATTTCATAAAAGATTACAACTCTTTCATAATACAGAAGGGCGTCGATTATCCGAACATCAATTATCCGAATGGCGATTTGGTTTATCCGAAACGTCAATTATCCGAATGGTGATTTGGGTTATCCAAAATATCAATCATCTAAACAATAATTTTGTTGATCCCAATGCTTAGTTATTCGAACGATTACGCCCAATATATTGCGCCAATGAAGTGGTACGAAACGCAGCCTGAATGTTGTTCAATGCAACTTCTTCTTTTAAAACGATTGCAAGATTTGGCAGCAAAGAAACGCACTTCCATTGTGAAGCAGAAGAAAATCGTCGACTTTTAAAAAAATAAATAGATAAGAACTCAAAAATGTCCGAATGTTGATTATTTTTAAATACATATTTAACTTCGTTCTATATCATTAAATGATACAACGGTTATTTGCAATTCACCAAAAAAGTACTTGTATTATTAACATATTAATGTTCATTGTATTTTTAAATATAAATATTTTATCATATTGAAAGTATCAACGTTTTTTTCGCCCGCGGAATATTGCTGTTCCGTTATCCAAATTTTCGATTATCCGAAAGGCGCCCGGTCCCAATTGATTCGGATAATCGACGCTTTACTGTAATCTATAATGTTATATTATACTTTTTCAACTTAGTAGTAACACAACGTTTTTTTCTTTTTCACGTAATAAAAGTATAAGAATGCATAACTGTGCCCTTTAATTATATTTTTTATGGAAACTTAGCGTCTATAGAATAAATCTATAATACCTCGTATGCATTTTTTTTTGAGGTTTATTGAGAAAAAAACTCATAAACCGTCATTTGATTTAACTGGACCGCTCCAACCTCCTCAAAGAGCGTAGAGGTGCACTGAGAAAGAATCAGCTTCTCGCTTCGTCAACTATATGCGGGCTGTTCGAGAGTATCCAGTGTCCATAAACTTGAATGTACCTGTCGAAGACCATAAATCATACAATATTGTCTACAGAACTATATTGCAAAGCCATATAGTTCTGTAGACAACAATGACATTGTATGATATTGGAGTTGACGGTTAGCAATTTCATACTACTTTTTCAGGAATTACCAACCCCGACTTCATTCAGTCAGTCTACCACCATACCTGAGAAATATGACACTCTACCTTTTTTATCTTTATTTCTTAGTTTTTGTTGTATTTGTTTATCTCCTCTCTGGATCAAATCCTAAAGTCTACGCGGACGAAGTCGCGGGCTAAAGCTAGTTAACAATAGGGTTCGAATGGGATCAGTGACTCTTTTTTTTTCAGAGGTCTATATCTGCCCAACCGTTCACACATTCTGAATAAAATCTTGACTAAACGTGAGGTATGTTCAACGGCTTGATTTTGTTAAGGGCGGGGTAAGGTTAATTCGGTGAAAAAAAAAGCATATTTTCAAGAATTTTTTTAGACGATACAGGTAATGCTGGTTTATTTAATTAATTTCCATATAATAATACAACATCTGAACTATATTTTCCTAAATTTTCATTGCAAAATATTGATAAGTAAGCCGTTGGCAGCAAATCTCCGCAGGCGCCTCGAAAAAAAGTTGTTTTCCGGTGTACGCTATAACTCGTCACTGGATCATCTGAAACAAAAAAATCAATTTGCGTTTATTAGGTGAGATGTTTCTCGAGGTAACGCTGCCGAGTTTTTTTTTTATAATTATTTTTTATCTTACAATAACAAATTTGCCGATTTTTTTAGCGAAAATCGCGTTTTTGACTTCTAAGTGCTACCGAAAATGAAAAAAAATCGACAAAAAAAACTCGGCAGCGTTACCTCGAGAAACATCTCACCTAATAAATGCATTTTGATTTTTTTGTTTCAGATGATCCAGTGACGAGCTATAGCGTACACCGCAAAACAACTTTTTTTCGAGGTGCCTGCGGAGATTTGCTGCCAACGGCTTATTTATCAATATTTTGCAATGAAATTTTAGGAAAATGTAGTTCAGATATTGTATTATTATATGGAAATTAATTAAATAAAGCAGCATTACCTGTATCGTCTAAAAAAATTCTTGAAAATATGCTTTTTTTTCACCGAATTAACCTTACCCCGCCCTTAAAAGACACTGAATGGTCTAACCCAATAGATACTGAGATAATAACCATTTAAAAAGAAATGGGATTTGATCCACTGTGTGCGTGGGGGTGTACACAGTGAAACATGCCTGGATCACAATGGATCAAGCAAAATTTGAAGAGTGCCTTCCTCTATACAATAGAGAGTATAGTACAGTGAACTATTGAAAAATGAATTAAAAAAAGCAGCTTATTATCAGATCAGTCACAATTATTTATTGAATATCAATCAACAATGGTTACCTACCTAAGGAGGTATAACCAGTCCTATCTAAATCACAACACGAAAACATTCATATTATTACTTACCTAATTATCTTGTGTTATTCTTATTAGTTTTTCCAATATAGTTGTATTAAGTCTTTCTCATTTAAATATTAATGAACATTAAGTAAATTGAGCCACTGGGTATCGATCCGCTCTATTTTTTTCTGAAGCGGGTCCTGACAAGTTTCTACGTTCGTTAGTTCAACAAATCCAATGCTCAAATACCGCAATATAGCTGTATATTGCGGGAGAACAGTAACTTCGAACATGGTTGCGATATGTAAAGAAGCAAAAAACATCAAAACTCACCTGGTTTTTCAACTTTTTACACAAAAAATAATATAAAATCACCTGTCACAACCGAGTTGCGTGGGAGCGACTCGCAGACAGATTCAGACCTGTTGGCGTCCGAGGACGGTTCTAATATAAAATAAACGCACATATACCAAGTATATAAATACGAAGCCGGAATTTTTGTATAGAAAATACACGTTTATTGTATGAAAATGATGAAAAATATTTTATTCGAAGTATTGTCCATTGCTAGCTATACATTTTTCCCACCTGTCTGGCAATTTGTGGATGCCACGACAGAAAAACTGTTGCTCTTTTGAGGCAAAACAGTCATCGAGCCATTTTCGTACATTTTCGTAAGAAGTGAAGCGCTGCTCATCAAGTGCGTGTCCCATCAATGCAAATACATGGTAATCAGACGGAGCCAAGTTTGGTGAGTAAGCCGCATGCGAAAGTATTTCGCCACTAAACGCCTCAAGCGTTTCCTTGACCAGTTTTGCTGTGTGTGATGGTGCATTATCATGAAGCAAAATCACTTTGTGTTGCCTTTTTTGATATTCTGGTCGGTTTTCACGCAAAGCCTGATTCAAATCGATCATTTGTTGTCGGTAGCGTTTAGTATTGACAGTTTCGCCAGGTTTTAGCATCCAACGATGCTTGCAATTCGCGGTCTTCAAACTTTTTCGGTGGCTTCCCACGTTCTTCGTTTCTCACGTCAAAATCGCTACATTTGAATTGTTTAAACCACTCAAAGCACTGTGATTTATCAAGAGCATGCTCACCGTAAGCTTCGACAAGCATTCGATGCGATTCTGCAACAGTTTTCTTCAAATGGTAACAGAAAATTAATGCTGTCCGCAAATCGTAATTTCCAGGAACAACAATCGACATGTTCAACGGTATAACAAATTATGGGCTATGAAACTTGTATTGTTTTGAGTTAAAAATCTTTGTCAGATGTCAACAAAGCAAATGGCACAAATGACGCGACTTGACGGTAACTACATTGACAGTTAGGGCCATCTATGGGCAAATTCCGGTTTCATATTTACAGACCTGGTATACGTGTCCACTTCTGAAAAACAGAAAAGGTTCAGTGTATCCTACTGTTGTCGCTGTTCCCACTTTGATCCTAAAGCATCACGGTTTATATCATGTAGTGTGTGTGTGTATTGTCCAATGCCTTCTCCCAAATAGTTTTTGAGTTTCCTCGTACACGCGTTTGTCAAACAGACTGTATCGTCGCAGAAGTTGCTTTTGTAATAATACGAAAAATATAGCAATACGAACGAAAATAAACAGCTAGTGAAAAATTTCCAAATACTCTTTCGAAAGTTTACACAATGCTTTAGTTATTTTCTAAAAGTTAATCTATTCAGAAAGATTGAATTTCATTTATAGAGGTCATTGACCATTGTGTACAATTTCGTCACTTACTTGGCATAACAACTCTGCCGCGTGTTATCGTATCTTTTATAAGTAACAATGAATGGTTATCAATAGCTAAAAAAACCAGTTGTGATATACAAAGTTATTGTGTATCTAGTGCAGGAATTTGTGTATCGTTAACTGGATCGCACACGGAGAGAATTAAATGTTAAAAATTACCGTGCAGTAACGGTAACCAGATGACAACCCTGAAACTTCGCTTATTATTACTGAGTAAAACACAGATTTTGACGAAAATAAAATAAAATTGCTTCTTCAGATAGAAAATTTTACCAGATTTTCTAGTAAATTTTGATGTGTAACAAAATACGAAAAACTTAAATTTAAAAAATATATAATATCAGCGAAATTTTACTGTGCATTTTATTATTTTATGCCTTTCAAAAATGTCTATAAAAAGTATCGTCTTTATAACAGTTATTTTAAGATTTATTTTAAAATTTAATGAGTGTTATAGGAAAATGTATTGTGCTCTCGGT
>CAWVQM010000157.1:0-13635 GCA_963932345.1 Ophion ventricosus | reverse complement strand
CGAAAATCGCGTTTTTTCACTTCCAAGTGCTAAAGAAAATGAAAAAATCGATAAAAAAAAAACTCGGCAGCGTTACCTCGAGATACATCTCACCTAATAAACGCATTTTAATTTTTTTGTTTCAGATGATCCAGGTGACGAGTTATAGCGTACACCGCAAAACAACTTTTTTTCGAGGCGCCTGCGGAGATTTGCTGCCAACCCGGCAGCAAATTTAGGAAAATATAGTTCAGATGTTGTATTATTATATGGAAATTAATTAAATGAACCAGCATTACCTGTGTCGTCTAAAAAAATTCTTGAAAATATGCTTTTTTTTCACCGAATTAACCTTACCCCGCCCTTAACCAATCTGGTTAATCCTATTAATTTTGGGGATGCATGCACGTTTGGGTTTATCTGTGTTATTTCGTTTGGATTTTTCGTGAACCAGCCACATTTTTTTTAGCGAACTGTGAGACCTCCAGACGCAATGTCGTTTGGAGATTGTTTGTGTTTATTGATTTCTTTTTTTGGATTTTGCTGGCTTTGTCGTCGAAAAGCTATATTTTTTCGACAAATTTCGAGACGTCCAATCGCAATGTCGATTTAAGTTTGTTTCCGTTTTTTCGTGGACCAGCCAAATTTTTTTAGCAAGCAAAAGATCCCGATTTCGCAGTATCATTTTGGGTTTGTTTGGATTTACTTGAGTTTTTTTTTTCGTTTGGGTTTCTTTGAATTTGTCGTGGACCAGCCAAATTTTTTCAGCAAATTGCAACACCGTCAAACGCAATGTCTTTTCAAGTTTGTTCAAGTTTATTGATTTTTCGTTTGGTTTTGGTTGGCTTCACCGTAGAGCAGCCATATTTTTTTTCAACACTTCGTAAGACCTCTAATCGTAATGACGTCTTTAATATATAAGGTGTAGTAAAAAGAAATCCATTATTTTTCCAATAGATGGCTTTAGTAACCTGTATCTCGCGTTGTATAAGTGCGATCGGATTACGCTAGATGGCGTTAGAAAGATAAGATTTCGTACTAAAATAAACATCTCAGAAAGTTTTGTGATTGCTCGACTCAATATTGTTGGAGCGCGCGTCAAAGATGGCCACCAGCAGGGTGAAAATACGCCATAGTTTACAGTTTTTTTCTTCGATAAAGGCGAAAACGCAAGCCAGGCGGCTGAAAATGTGAATAGTGTTTATGGTCCTGATACTGTAACAGCCAATCACGCGCAATTTTGGTTTCGTCGATTTCGTTCCGGTAATTTTCATGTCAAAGATGCACCACGCTCTGGAAGGCCAATTGTCGAAAATGTCGATAAAATAATGGAAATCGTCGAGTCCGACCGTCATGTAAGCGCTGTTTCGATTATCCAGGAGCTAAACATTGCACAAAAAACCGTTTTGAACCACTTGAATAAGGCTGGATACAAAAAGAAGCTCGATGCATGGATGCCACACGAGTTAACGCAAAAAAAACCTCATGGACCGAATTTCCATCTGCGAATCGCTGCTGAATCGCAACAAAATCGAGCCATTTCTGAAGCGGATGGTGACCGGTGATGGAAAAGTGGGTCACTTACGACAACGTCAAGCGAAAACGGTCGTGGTCGAATCGCGGTGAGCCGGCGCAAACGGTGGCCAAGCCAGGATTGACGGTCAGGAAGATTTTACTGTGTGTTTGGTGGGATTGGCAGGGAATCATCTACTATGAGCTGCTCCCCTACGGCCAAACTCTTAATTCGCACCTATACTGTCAACAATTGGACCGTCTGAAGGAAGCAATCGCCCAGAAGCGGCCAGCTTTGGCCAATAGGAGAGGAATTCGACGGCAGTATGGAAGAACGTGCTATCTCAAATTGTGATAGAAGAACGTGCTATCTCAAGTTATGAGAGAAGAACGTGCTATCTCAAATTGCGATAGAAGAACGTGCTATCTCAAATTATGAGAGAAGAACGTGCTATCTCAAATTGTGATAGAAGAACGTGCTATCTCAAGTTATGAGAGAGGAACGTGTTATCTCAAATTGTGATAGAAGAAAGTACTATCTCAAATTATGATAGAAGAACGGGATATCTCGAATTGTGATAGAAGAACGTGCTATCTCGAATTGTGATAGAAGAACGTGCTATCTCGAACAGTCAACATATTTTCATTGATACAGCACTGGTATTTGGGGCACCTCAGTATACAGAGTACTTTTTCTGTTAGGTTATTTAATTTTCTAATATGATTTAGCTCGATAATAGAAAAAAGTTAAGATATGTTTGAATAAACAACTTTTTTTTAATCATCAATATATTTATTTATATGGAACTTTTAGAACCTACAGTTACTGTAGGTTCTAAAAATAACAGAAAAAGTACTCTGTATACTGAGGTGCCCCAAATACCAGTGCTGTATCAATGAAAATATGTTGACTGATCGAGATAGCACGTTCTTCTATCACAATTCGAGATAGCACGTTCTTCTATCACAATTCGAGATAGCACGTTCTTCTATCACAATTTGAGATAGCACTTTCTTCTATCACAATTTGAGATAACACGTTCTTCTCTCATAACTTGAGATAGCACGTTCTTCTATCACAATTTGCGATAGCACGTTCTTCTCTCATAATTTGAGATAGCACGTTCTTCTATCACAATTTGAGATAGCACGTTCTTCTATCACAATTTAAGATAGCACGTTCTTCTGTCACAATTTGGGATAACACGTTCTTCTATCACAATTTGAGATAGCACTTTATTCCATACTGCCGTCGAATTGTGTTCCATCAGGACAACGCCAGGCAACACACATCGATAGTGACTCGCCAGAAGCTCCGGGAGCTTGGTTGGGAGGTTCTTATGCATCCACCTTATAGTCCGGATCTGTCACCAAGTGATTACCACCTGTTCCTGTCTATGGCGAATGATTTTGCTTGTGAAAAATTCGCCTCAAGAGAAGCTTGTGAAAATCGACTGTCCCACTTTTTTGCCAATAGGGACGAGGGTTTCTATGAGAAAGGTATAATGAAATTACCTTCAAAGTGGCAACAAGTTATCGATCAAAACGGTGCATGTTAGACCTAAATCGGATCATTCTAACTCTTCTTAACAAAGCCTTCAATTTCATGCAAAAATAACGGATTTCTTTTTACTACACCTTATATTTAGTTGTGTTTGGATTTGTCATGGGCAAGCCAAATGTATTTTTTTTTCAACAAACTGCGAGAGACCTCCAATCGCAACGTCATTTTGCCTTTGTTTGGGTTCCATCTTTTTAACAAATTGCGAGAACTCCAATAGCAACGTAATTTTTACCGTACACGATTTGTTTTATTTTGTTGTTGTTTTTTTTTTCATCGTTATTACAGCGCACCTAATAGGAAAATGGCAATCGAGCAGTCTTCGTAATTGTGACGGAAACGCCGCCATTCCCTTTGAGTTTACTCGTGCCGCGCGTATGCACGGGCTCGCCTTCTTTTAATGTTCGCCACGCCGGCCGATCCGATGCTTTATTGCATTTTGTAATGGATTAAGTTGTAAAAGTTGCGTCGTTTCGAAGGCTTAATGGATTCACGTTGCACACCGGTGGGGACGCCCTCTCGTGTAAAATTAAACATTTTTGCAGTGGAGCGCAATCGTAACAGCGTCAGATGCAATCGTCAACTTTGCCAGCAACAAAATTTACGGTGGCTCAAAGCTGACGCCGTATAATTGCAACAATTGTTGCAGGAACCTGAAGCCGTACGTTAATTTATTTACAACTTTTTTTTTATCGCGCTCACGTTTATTCGGTATAATTGTTATTACGATAAAATGAATTACAATGTATATAGATTTTCAATTTAATTTTTTGCTCTCTGTTTACTCGATGTAATTATTTTTTTAATCGTTAATTCCATCGGTTATCTCATTTTATTTCTAAATGTCGATTTTACTTGTATTTTTAATTCATTTTAGATCGATTATTTATTTAATTCTTCTATTTTATTGCTAAACGGTGATTTTATATGTATTTTTACAATATTTTATTTTTAATCGCTTATTTCGTTTTTTTTTGCCATTTTATTTCTAAATGTTAAGTTTACTCCATTTTTTATTTCATTTTTAATCGTTAATTCATTTTAATTTCTCAGTTCTCTTTTTATTATTCATTTATTTCGTTTTTTGACTTTGGGTTTGTTGTATTCTACTTTGACATTTTATTTCTAACTAGCTGTACCCGGCGTGCGTTGCAATGCCACTGAAAAAAAGAAAGTGTCTGTGTTTTAATTTTGTCCATTGAAGTTCTTTTGAATATATTGGGAGTACAAATTAATTCGGTCCGTTTACAAGAGATGGCTCTGGATGTTATGAATGTTTCATAGTGACAGCTGATTTCGGTGCTTTCAGAGAGGTTAGACACCTGTCAATAACATTCAGTTTATATCGCTTTGAGTTCCATTAAAAACCTTGTTTTTTACTGTGTTGAATATGTCAAATTTTGTGTTAACTAAGCAGCATTTGCGGGAAGTTTTACTTTTCTGCTTTAATTGGAAGATAACTGCAGCTGAAGCGCATCGAATGCTTGTTGAAGTTTATGGTGATGATGCTCCAACTGATAAATCATGTAGGGAATGGTTTCGACGCTTTAAGAACGGTGATTTCAGCCTTGAAGACAAGCCTCGCCCTGGACAGCCAAAAAAATTCGAAGACAATGAATTGGAGGCATTACTGGATGAAGATCCGAGTCAAACGCAAGAAGAGCTTGCAGATTCATTGGGAGTGACTCAACAAGCAGTTTCCGTACGACTAAAATCCATGGGATTGATTTAAAAGCAAGGAAATTGGGTGCCTCGTGAACTGAAATTGCGAGACGTTGAAAGGCGATTTTTCTCTTGTGAGCAGCTGATTCAAAGGCAAAAAAGAAAGGGTTTTTTTTAGATCGGATTGTGACTGGGGATGAAAAATGGATATTCTACGATAACCCCAAGAAGAAAAAATACTACGCTTTGTCCGGTAAATCGTTGCCATCGACCTCAACATCAACACCAATGCCGAATATCCATGGTTCGAAGGTCATGCTGTGTATCTGGTGGGACCAAAAGGTTGTTGTTTACTATGAGCTGCTACAACCTGGCGATTCCATTACGGGCGATCGGTATAGACTACAATTGATTCGTTTGAGCCGTGCATTACGAGAAAAACGGCCGGAATACGAGCAAAGACATGACAAAATTATTCTTCTGCATGACAACGCTCGGCCTCGTGTCGCAAAAGTCGTAAAAAAATATTTGAAAACGCTCAAATGGGATATTTTACCGCACCCGCCGTATTCTCCGGACATTGCTCCTTCTGATTACTGGTTGTTCCGACGGATGCAGCAGGATTTAGCAGCTCACCGGTTCACTTCTTTCGCAGAAATCGAAAATTCGCTCAAAACTTGGATCGCCTCAAAAGACGAGACTTTTTGTTCGAGATGAAATTCGAAAATTGCTTGAGAAGTGGGAAAAAGTAGTAGCCAGCGATGGACAATACTTTGATTAATCTATTCATACCTTTTATTTTGAAATAAATGGATTTTTTACCACAAACAAACGGACCGAATTAATTTGTACTCCCAATACAATATTTTTTTTGTTTTCCGTTTGGTGCGTACACGAACAAATGAGAATGTTTTCCGACGCGTGAGCAGGCCACGTACAGCTGTACATGTTACAAGCATGTATTTTCCAAATATAGTCCACAAACTTTTAGCGATTGTCCCTGTGCTTTGTTGATGATCATATCAAATGCGAGTCGCACCGGAGACGGCAAACGTTTGAATTCGAATGGAATATATCTGTCGAAATCATTAGGATGCGTGGCAACAGTACATCCAATTAAAAACCTCCAATTAAAAGGTATAGAAACGCGCCACCTATCGTATGTTGATGTTACAATGTCAAAAACATTCACGCAAGTGCCAACAACAACTGTACAAAGTTTAAACTCAATCGTATGAACGATACGCGAACGTATAGAAGACGAACAATTATCCGATACGACTCGCGCGCCACCTATTGTACGTTGATGGTACTATATCAGAAACCTTCACGGAAATGCCAACAACAACTGTAAAAAGTTTCAACTCAATCGTATGAACGATACGCGAACCTATAGAAGACGAACAATTATCCGATACGACTCGCGCGCCACCTATTGTACGTTGATGGTATTATGTCAGAAACCTTCACGGAAGTGCCAACAACAACTGTACAAAGTTTCAACTCAATCGTATGAACGATGCGCGAACGTATAGAAGACGAACAATTATTCGATACGACTCGCGCGCCACCTATCGTACGTTGATGTTACTATGTCAGAAACATCCACGCAAGTGTCAACAACAACTGTACAAAGTTTCAACTCAATCGTATGAACGATACGCGAACGTATAGAAGACGAACAATTATCCGATACGACTCGCGCGCCACCTATTGTACGTTGATGGTACTATGTCAAAAACATTCACGCAAGTGCCAACAACAACTGTACAAAGTTTCAACTCAATCGTATGAACGATACGCGAACGTATAGAAGACGAACAATTATCCGATACGACTCGCGCGCTACCTATTGTACGTTGATGGTACTATATCAGAAACCTTCACGGAAATGCCAACAACAACTGTAAAAAGTTTCAACTCAATCGTATGAACGATACGCGAACGTATAGAAGACGAACAATTATCCGATACGACTCGCGCGCCACCTATTGTACGTTGATGGTATTATGTCAGAAACCTTCACGGAAGTGCCAACAACAACTGTACAAAGTTTCTGAAGGAGAAGGAAGGAAGGACTGAAGGAAGGATAATAAAAGGCAATGGGATTATTAAGACGACAGATCCTGCGGAATATGAAGTTAAGAGTGGATAATCCTCAAAGCTACTTCATCAGACAAGACCCTTTTGAATTTTTTCAAATCCGCCTCTACCTATATTCATATCGACCGGATGAGTCGTTCACGTTGCCGAGATCACTGGATGATGATCCGCTCTAATCCGACTCCCGATTAAAAAAGGAAGCGCCAATTTGGAAGGGAAAGATGAAAAAGCACATTTCCACATCACGTTTTTTTTTTACAGAATTCATTATTTTTCTCTAATACGATTTTTCTTATAAGCGCTATTGGCAAAATTATATATACAGGGTGTCCTGTTTAAATCGACCCGCTCGACACTGTTGACGATACTAGAATATGTTAAGGCCTTAGGCTACTTAAGGATTTTCCAAAAATCGATTTTTTTTTTGTTAAAAATGTACCTTAGTACCTATAAAATTACATTCCAAAAGATTATCGGTGTGAAAAATCTCTAAGTACTCGATTTTCTAATTCTAGCGCAACCCCTCTTCATTCATGCCGCGACTTTCTACTAACTTTAAACTCGTTTATCTCAAAACTAAATTTTTCAAATTGGCCAGACTCATAACTCAAACAAATTTCAACCGATTCACTCGAAATTTTGACTGTATATTTGGAATTACATTTTCTGAGCCATTACGTAGAATTTTTTTAATTATATTGCATAGTACCTTTTTTATAAACAATTTTCTGATGATTTTCCCATGGCATTTTATACTTTCAGTTTTAGAAATGCGGCATTTTGACAAAAAAACAATATATCAAAAAAATCCTACGTACTTCTATAGCTATTCTTATATATTGGGTGAAGTAAAAAGTTCTGAGCGTTTTCCACTAGATGTCTTTAGTGAGCCACATCTCACGATGTATACATCGCATCGGGTCATACCATACGGCGATTTAAAGGTGACGTTACGCTTCAAAAAAAGTTCTTTCACAGTTTTGTGTTTGGTGAAGCCAGTTATGTGTTACAGCGTTCCAAAATGGAGGTAAAAAAAGAGAAAATTCGATACATTCTTCAGTACCACTACGAGCAAGGTGAAAAGGTGGAGCAGGCGGCCAAAAAGAATTTGTGCTGTTTATGGACCCAATACAGTAGCGAATGCAACAGCAAAGCGGTGCTTCCAACGATTCCATTCTGGTAATAAGGACGTCGAAGATGAGGCACGCTCTGGTAGGCCAATCGTCGAAAATGTCGATAAAATCATGGAAATCGTCGAGTCGGACCGGCATGTGAGCACTTATTCCATTGCCCAGGAACTGAAGATTAGCCAGAAAACCGTTTGGAAGCATTTGCATAAGGCTGGTCTCAAGAAGAAGCTCGATGTATGGGTGCCACACGAATTGACGCAAAAGAACCATTTGGACCGAATCGATACCTGCGATTCTTTGCTGAAACGTAACGAAATCGAGCCATTTTTGAAGCGGATGGTGACTGGCGATGAAAAATGGGTCACATACGAGAACAACAGCCGAAAAAGATCGTGGTCCAATCGCGGTGAGCCGGCCCAAACGATCGCCAAGCCCGGATTAACGGCCAAGAAGGTTTTGCTGTGTGTGTTGGTGGGATTGGAAGGGAATCATCCACTATGAGCTGCTCCCATCGGGCCAAACACTCAATTCGGACCTCTACTGTCAACAACTGACCAGATTGAAGCAGGCGATCGACCAGAAGCGGCCAGAATTGGCCAATAGGAAGGGTGTTGTGTTCCATCAAGACAACGCCAGGCCGCACACATCTTTAACGACGCGCCAGAAGCTCCGAGAGCTTGGATGGGAGGTTCTATCACACCCGCCGTATAGTCCAGACCTGCCGCCAAGCGATTATCACCTTTTCAAGCATTTGCAAAATTTTCTTGATGGTACAAAACTGGCCTCAAGAGAGGCTTGTGAAAATGAGCTGGTCAAGTTGTTTTACCAATAGGGACGAGGACTTCTTCAATCGCGGAATTATGAAATTGCCTTCAAAATGGACAAAAGTTATCGAACAAAACGGCGCATATTTGATCTAGATCGGATAATCCTATGTTAATTTCATCGTCGAAATAAAGCGAAAAAACGCTCAGAACTTTTTACGTCATCTAGTATATAGGGTTTTACTCCGAGATGGTGCGCGGTTGGATTTTTGCGCGAGCGATTCGTCGAGGGGTGAAGAAACGTGGGCGGGAGAGCTACAACCCCCCGCGATGAATTACCGCTGCTCTTAGCCTCGAACGCGTACGGAGCATTTAATGCGGCTTCGCAGCCGGTAGCTCGAAAGCCCTTCTCCAGTCCTCATAGCCGCGCAACTTCCGTCCAATTCTCTTTAACCTTCGTGTAGCCCGGAAATACAATGTCCGAGTTGGTACCAATGCGATGCCATAAACGGGTATTCAGGACGATCGACACGTCTATATGTACACTGCCAAAAAAAAAAAATATTTAAGGCCTTAGGCCACTCTAGAATTTTCCAAAAATCGTTTTTTCTTTGTTAAAAATGTACCTTACCTATAAAATTATATTCCAAAAGATTATGGGTGTGAAAAATCTCTAAGTACATGATTTTCGAGTTCCAGCGCAACCCCTCTTGATTCATGATGTGATTTTCTACTAACTTTAAGAAGGTACGATCATGGGGTCGAATCCAACTTTCGAGCCTGACATTTTTTTATGATATTGACGAATACGTTATACACCTGTTGGAAAAATTTGAGCTATATTGACCAGCCAGTTTTTGTCTCTAATAAACGTTTCTATTTTGTCTCTTCGAGCTTCTTTTGTCTCTGATAAACTTTGTCTATTTTGCCGAGCCACGCGCATCTGATCCATTTGCTCGGCATATCCGTAGCTCTGCCTGCCAACTACGATTTGTAGTTCATTCATAATCATGAGTAGGGCTGAATATCCTTCATTGAATAAAAAAGCAGCGAGAAATTCCGCTACCTCGATTATTTTGTACCCAGAATGTAGATGTTTTGGAGCTAATCGCCAAGCGGTCGAGTTTGGGTTTGTTTGGGTTGTGAAAACCCAAACAAACCCAAACAAAGTACTTAATTGAGGGCTCGTGGATAGCTGAGCGCGCTTGTGAGTCGAGCGGAGAGTCTTCATCATTTATATACAAACCCAAACAAACCCAAACAAAGTGCCTAATTGAGGGCTCGTGGATAGCTGAGCGCGCTTGGGAGTCGAGCGGAGAGTCTTCATCATTTATATACATACCCAAACAAACCCAAACAAACCCAAACAAAGTGCCTAATTGAGGGCTCGTGGATAGCTGAGCGCGCTTGGGAGTCGAGCGGAGAGTCTTCATCATTTATATACATACCGTTGGAAGGAATGAAAATATCCTTTTGAAATTTTCAGAGTGTATCCTTAAGGCCTTATATACGCGAATTCGCCGATTTTCGAAGGTACTTTTCTAGACGCGGTTAAAAAAAAATGACGCACATATCGACAACATTTTTTTTTACAGATCCTCTATGCACATGATTGAGTATATGTAAAAAAAAAACATCAGAAATATTAACAAATGGCGGAGATATAACACAATAAAGCAATGTATTTTTTTTGCGCGCGCGTTGATGGTGAAAGTTCTCGGCATCGATGTGGGTGTCTGAAAAAAAAATGAACATATTTATAATTGAATAATGAATGTATCTTCAGTGTGAACCAACAATATTATTTTTAAAAAAATTATTATAATAAAAATTCGAAACTCAAAATTTTTTTACTCAATATTCTGTCGGTATTTTATTTTTTATATTTTTTTTGTGTCATTGAAATTTTTGTTTCTGTGGTTCACACGATAGGTGATGATACTAAGAATATGTTGTAAAAATTTCAAAGCGATCTGAACCTTCGTTCAAGAGTTCGAACTTTCACAAGGTTCAAAAAAGTGAATCGTGGAAAAACGGCTTTGAAGTTGGCGGTCGGGCGCGCCGCGCGGTATCTATTATTACGCTCTAAATGCTGTAACTTTAACAATTTTTGGAATTTTTCCATTCTGTAAAGCTTAAAATATTCCTAACCGTTCAGGCTAATGGAATCGAAAATTTAAAAAATGAAAAATTTTGAAATTTTTCGCGTATATAAGGCCTTAAGATATTTTGCAAATTTATGAAATTTAAAAAAAACGATTTTTTGAACATCTGAAGTGGCTGCCCTTAATGTCGAAAGAATTTTTCTCTCAGTGTATAGAAAGTGATGTGCAAAAGTTTCGGGACACCCTATTTTTTTTTGAGTAAAGTGATAAAATATTTGATTCTGCGCGAGTATATATATATATGGGATATGCCAAGTTTTTACGGGCCCATAAAAAATAACTGATGAAAATGAAATCCCGCGATAAAAGATTCGTTTACCGCATGGATTTGCAGTTCCGCTCGGGAGGGGAAATATTAAAACATTCACTCGATTGATATATAAAAATCTCTCATTCTCTACGAGCTTACGGGGCGAATTCTTGCGTTTTTTTTTTTTCCCTCAAGTGAACGCTGCGCGAAAGCTACTTTCGTCGTCAGGACAATCGGGTGAATTGACGGAGACAGTGGTTAAAAATCACAGGTTTTTTTTTTTTAGTTTGTACTCGATGCAATTTTCCCGAATGGGTGTCGTAGAAAAAAAAAATAAAAAATAAGTAAAAAAAAAACGTAACGCAGGCTACCGTGGTGGTCTTTGGCGAAAGGAAAAACGTCCCTGACGCAGTTAAGGAGCTCGGTGAAATCTGACGTAACGACCCCGAAGGGCTTTCAGACTGATTTCCACGCGAATGTGAGGTCGCTCGATCGCTGTCAGGAGAAAAAGTAGAGGCGAAACGTCCACGTAGGAAAAAAAATGTATATATATATATATATATATATATGCAGTCTCTGAAAAAAATGACATGAAAGTGTTTTTCCTCGATATATTGTATATAAATTATATTTGAAAAAATATATTCTTAATCATATACAGGGTGTCCCAGAACGGAATGTCATCCCTGAAATGGAAGGTTGGGGGTGAAATTCTGAGTCGATTGATATAAGCATTTATGGTTCCCAGATCAGCGGTGCTCCGCCAAGCACCACTATACACGCGCGTATCGCTCACCGACGTGAGCCCGCTCAACGGGCGCGCCTGATTGGCCCGTCTTTAAAAATTAATAATAATTCAGGGATTGATCTGGGAACCATACATGCTGATATCAATCGACTCAGAATTTCACCCCCAACCCCCCATTTCAGGGATGACATTCCGTCCTGGGACACAACTGGGACAGTTTGAGTGCTATTGCTCTGTGACACTTTATGTGCCTCACCCTGTATATATATATATATATATATATTCGCAATCGCCGAAGTAGTTTCCTGAACAAATTACCAAAAACTCGACCAATTTTTTCGCATGTACCCTCAAGCTATGTACATCAATGTAGGATATCATGATCGAGGAGAGCACACGAAGAAATGTGTGGTGAAGCACGTACTCCTTTCCGAAAATAAAATCCGTCGATTGCAGCAATATATATATATATATATATATATATATATGTCAAACGGCAGTTTCTGGGACTTTTTTAAGGGGCATATATTTACCGCGATTTTTGTACGTTCTATCACCCTTAACATTTTTCAGGAGGTTATTTCATTATATAAGCCCATTAAAAGTATATATACGACAAAAAGTATGTAATGGCAGTTTTCAGGACTATCGGTATATTGGCAGTTTTCGGGACATTATGAGACGAATCGGTCGTTTTCAGGTCTTCGCGTATATAGGCAGCTTCCAGGACCTTTTAGAGAGATAGGCATTTTTCAGGACTTTTCGAATACATATTGGCAGCTTTCGGGGCAGTAGTACCAAGAGATAGGCATTTTTCAGGTCTCTCCAAATGTATTGGCAGTTTCCAGGACAGTATATATGGCGTAGTTTATATGTCTCCAAATATATATTGGCAGTTTTCGGGGCAGTAGTACCAAGAGATAGGCATTTTCCAGGTCTCTGCAAGTGTATTGGCAGTTTCCAGGACAGTATATATGGCGTAGTTTATATGTCTCCAAATATATATTGGCAGTTTTCGGGACAGTAGTACCAAGAGATAGGCATTTTCCAGGTCTCTGCAAGTGTATTGGCAGTTTCCAGGACAGTATATATGGCGTAGTTTATATGTCTCCAAATATATATTGGCAGTTTTCGGGACAGTAGTACCAAGAGATAGGCATTTTCCAGGTCTCTGCAAGTGTATTGGCAGTTTCCAGGACAGTATATATGGCGTAGTTTATATGTCTCCAAATATATATTGGCAGTTTTCGGGACAGTATAAATAGAATGTTACTTTTCACGGCCTTGCAGGTATTCACAAGTTCGGAGACAATGCAAAGTGTTTGGTGTTTTTGAAACCTCACATTAACCAACAATTCTCCAAGCACAGAGGGCAGTTTTATTCATCATATAAAGTGAGCATATCATCGGGAATGATAGTAACGGAATGAACTCTGCACCACTTTGTTTGATTCTCTCATTTTTTTTTATTCATAGCTAAATAAGGTTACGTAAATATAGTTTTTTCACTGAAACTCATTAGATCAGTTTTATCAATGATATAATATTTATGATCCCTTAATAATTCTAGTCGAATCGAGGAAGAGAACACAATCTTATGATATACATATTAAATAATAATTTCCTTCGTTTCTTTGAATTATTATTATACGTGGTTCAGTAACGTTCCATATTTCAAGGGGCATAAATTTACCGCGATTTCCGTATTTTTTATCGCCCTTAATATTTTTCACGATTTTTTAGGGGTGTGCGGGTAGCAGA
>CAWVQM010000156.1:0-14572 GCA_963932345.1 Ophion ventricosus | reverse complement strand
TGTACGTAGGACCTCAGCAATGAGGCATATCATGATGTATTTTCTTCTTGAGCTGGCCCGTGTGTGGACCTTTTTTTTCACAGGTACCAAACTTTTTTCCTTTATTCTAGATGGTTCAAAGTATCTCTTAAGGGCGGGGTAGGGTTGATTGGGTGAAAAGCATATTTTCAAGAATTTTTTTAGACGATACGCATGCACGTACGCACGCACACGCACACGCGCACACACACACACACACACGCACACACACACACAAACACACACACACACACACACACACACACGCGCGCGCACACACACACACACGCACACACACACACGCACGCACGCACACACGCACACACACACGCGCACACACACACGCACACACACACGCACACACGCACACACACGCGCGCACACACACACGCGCACACACACACGCACACACACGCGCGCACACACTTACACACACACACACTCACGCACGCGCGCGCGCGCACACACACACACACGCACACACACGCACACACTTACACACACACACACACTCACGCACGCGCACACACACACACGCGCACGCGCGCGCACACACACACACACACACACACACGCGCGCGCGCGCGCGCACACACGCACACGCACGCACACACTTACACACACACACACACACCCACCCACCCACCCACACACACACACACACACACACACACACACACACACACACACACACGCACACACGAGCGCTGCTATCCCGCCAATCGCAGTTTAATGTTGTTTGTCGTAAGTTTGTCGCAGGGACGACAGGTGGCAGCAGGCTGAGAGGGCAGGGGGACGGAACCTGACAGTGCTCGCGTCGGTGAAGAACGGTGCGCGGGTAAGAGAGTCAGATAGGAGGTTGGGGGGTTTGGGGGGAGGGGAAGGGTAATGGGGTTGAGATGACAAAGGGAGTTGTACGCGCGCATGAAACTATGCACACGGGGGAACAGGGAAACTCGAGCAAAACAAGGTGGAGGTGCGAGAAAGGTGTGCTTGCTATGACTCTCTCTCTCTCAGTCTCTCTCACTCTCTCTCTCTCTCTCTCTCTCTCTCTCTCTCTCTCTCTCTCTCTCTCTCTCGCACGCTTGCTTTCTCTTGTACGGCGGTAACGTCATGTCATCTCTCGCCCCTTCAGTCTGGCACGGACTGCCGCCGAAACCGGTCGCGCTTATGGCTCGCTGTTTACGCCGATTTTTTTTACCGTACAGCGCGACCCTCGTGTACCGAGACTAAAGAGGGCTGAGCAATTGAAATAAAATCGGTATATACGAATCGCACATTGCACACTGTTTAGTAAGAACAATAGAGAAGGAGCAAGAGAGAGAGAGAGAGAGAGAGAGAGAGAGAGAGAGAGAGAGAGCGAGAGAGAGAAAGAGAGAGAGAAGGGCTATGATCACAATAATAATCCTCAGTTCATAATTATGGAAAATTTGCCACGGCTCGCTTTATATCTGACTCTAAATGTTTCGAAGCATCGAGGCAATCTATACGTATAAAAGAGTTCCGTGACTGACTGACTGACTGACGTACGAGGTGTGTATTAGGACTTGGAATTAATTCGTAGCGTTTTTTTTTTTAATGAAAAGAAAATGTTTATTTTGAATGAAAAAAAAAAAAAAAAAATACATTAACGAAAGTATTGCCCATCGCTTTCTACTACTTTTGAGCATCTTTCGGGCAGGGTACGAATACCGTGTCGGAAGGAACGCCATCGTCTTTGGATGCAATCCACGAATCGACCCATTTTCGACAATCTTCGTAAGAAGTGAACTTCTGCTCAGACAGGCTATGAGCCATCGAACGAAACAAATGGTAATCAGAAGGAGCGATATCCGGAGAATACGGCGAGTGGGGTAGGACTTTCCATTCAAGTGTTTCCAGATATGTTTGTACCGGTTTTGCGACGCGCGGACGAGCATTGTCGTGCAGCAAAATGACTTTGTCGTGTCTTTCGGAGTATTCCGGCCGTTTTTCTTTCAATGCACGGCTCATAAGCGCATCAATTGCAGTCGGTAGCGATCCCCAGTTATGGTTTCATTCGCTTTCAGCAGTTCATAATAAATCACACCCCTCTGATCCCACCAAATACAGAGCAGGAGCTTAGACCCATGGATATTTTTGGCTTTGCCACTGATGTTGATGGTTGGCCGGGCTTAATCCATGACTTTCTGCGCTTCGGATTGTCGCAATGGATCCATTTTTCATCACCAGTGACAATTCGATGCCAAAAAACCTTTTCTTTTTTCCCGTTGAAGCAGCAGTTCACATGTCAAATGAGGCCTCTCAATGTCCCTTGCTTTCAATTCCTATGGGACCCAATGTCCTTCCTTCTGGATTATGGCCAAAGTTTTAAGACGTTTTCCTACCGTTGCTAAGTCAACTCCCAATGACGTAGACAATTCTCGAAGTGTTTGAGATGAGTCTTCATTGAGCAATGCCTCCAACTCATTATCTTCAAAATTTTTTCGGCTGGCCAGGTCGCTCCTTGTCATTCAAGTCGAAATCACCAGCTTTAAAACGTGCAAACCACTTCCGACACGTTTGCTCAGCTAGAGCATGTTCACCATACACTTTCACTAAAATACGACGAGCTTCAGCAGCACTTTTGTTCATATTCAAGTAACGAAGTAAAACTTCCCGCAAAAACACTTTATTCGGCAACAAATGTTGACATATTCAATAAATTATAAAGCGTTGTTATTTACGATTCAAAAAGCCGTTATGTACAGCAAATGACATTCAATGACAGCTGTTTCACGATGAATACATTACTGTCGGTAACAACGAAATACTGTACTACCTACGCCATCTCTTGTAAAACGCTACGAATTAATTCCAACACCTAATAAATTAAGTAATAAGGCTGATTTTTTTTTCAATTTTTTTTCTTCATTCGAATAGAATTACAATTCAATATTGTCTTCCTCGAAATAACTTATTTGGAAAGCGACACAGTGCTGGAGACGGTTCTTCCAATCCTCATAGCAGTGCCTGGAACACGGATACTGGAATAGCCTTCAGCTGGTCGGTTACAGACGCTTCAATGTTTTCGAGTGTCCCAAAATGACGTACCTCGAGGTGATTTTTCAATCTTGGGAAGAGGAAAAAACGTCACAAGGACTGATGTCAGGCGAATAAGAAGGCTGAGGAGCAACAGGAATGTTTTTTTTTTTACTGGCCAAAGAACTCGTTCATTGAAATTGCTGTGCGACAGCAAATTTTTCTCATTCCCAATTCATTTTGTGCAAATCTGATGAACGGTGGTGCGAGTCAGATTCAACACTTTCCCCGATCATTCGGACTGTCGAGCGACGATTTGAACGCACAAGATCCTGACTGACTGGGCCTGCTTCAATCTGGTCAGTTGTTGACTGACTAGGTTTTCTAGCTAATCTTCAGTTCCTGGGCAATGGAATAAGTGCCTCACATGCCGGTCCGACTCGACGATTTCCATGACTTTATCGACATTTTCGACGATTGGCCTACCAGAGCGTGCCTCATCTTCGACGTCCGTATTATCAGAACGGAATCGTTGGAACCACCGCTTTGCTGTTGCATTCGATACTGTATTGGCTCCATAAACAGCACAAATTTTTTTGGCCGCCTGCTCCGCCTTTTCACCTTGCTCTTAGTGGTACTGAAAAATGTATCGAATTTTCTCTTTTTTTTTACCTCCATTTTGGAACGCTGTAACACACAACTGGCTTCACCAAACACAAAAATGTCAAAGAACTTTTTTTGAAGCCTAATGTCACCATTAAGGCAGTAGTCTGCTTTAGGAGCCGAAAAAAAAGCGTTTTTTCAACAATTTTTTTGAAAGGGAAGGAAATGATTGCGGTAAACGAAATTTTGAGACGATAGTATATTATATTCAAGCTTTAAAAAACAATTTTTATTATTACAAATTATTGAAATTTGCCAAAGTTGTAACGATTTTTCTGGGGCGCCTGGAGTGTGCACTCGTAAATCGGTGCCGGTGATGGAGGTCGTGCGATGCATCTGAAACAGTGGAACCAAATTTTTTTTTAGTTTTTATAAGTTCCTTTTCTATATGAACTAAAAAAATACCGAAGAAATGACGAAATTCCAAATTTTTTCGAAGTTTGAAAAAAAAATTCACTTTTTTGAAAAAAAAAATTCACTTTAAGTTGCAAAACAAGTAATTTAAATAGTACTTTTGTCCAACTTTTTTAGTTCAAATAGAAGATAATTCAATACTTAAGCTAGATCACTTTGGTTTTTTTCGATCGGACATATATTGTTTTTACTATCGCCGGCACCGTTTTCCAAAACTTGTGAAAATGAAAACTCGAGAAAACGGGCTGTAAAGTTCTGCCCGAGCATTCGCACCTGCTCGACGCTCGGCCACTAAAACTGATCTAGCTTCGAAAATATGTCGAATTGGCCTCTAAAATTTTGAACACATATTCTTGGATAGTTTTGGAATAGATTTAAGACAAAAACGAAAAATCGATTTTTTGAAGCCTGTAAAGCAGACTACTGCCTTAAATCGCCGCATAGTATGACCCGATGCGATGTATACATCGTGAGATATGGCTCACTAAAGACATCCAGCGGAAAACGCTCAGAACTTTTTACTTCACCCAATATTACCAAATACATTCTAGGCCTTGTATAAGTATATTGTAGAGTGTGTATGCGTACGAGTATGTACAGTGAACGGCAAAAATTTGGGACCACTAGTCGAAATTTCTTACCGCACTAAAAGTTATATAGCGGACTCCGGAATAAAGATAATTGAATTTTTCAAGTGGCGTTTCAAAGAGGACAAGTTTATCTTTTTTTTGCTTTTTTTTTTAGAAAATTCTCTGCGATTTTTTTTCGCCCCGGTACGCACTTTTGAACGTGGCCATTTTTCGGCTATTTTTTGGCCGTCGAAAATTAACTGCAAGGTTTGTGGAAATTTTTTTCGTCCTTTTTTTATACGGTAAACTTAGAAAGGATATCAAAACCTACATTTTTGTTTTTTTTAGAAAGTATCGTACGACTTTTTTTCGTCCCAGTATTGCATTTTTAGCTAAAAAAAGACATGTTTTAGAAAAAAAAAAGCGTCATCGAAGAACCATAGGGTTTCAGAGGAAATGTCAAGAAGGTACAAAGTTGCATGGATTCACACTGGAGTGGCCAGAACCTTTTGTTTTATTTTGGACATTTTTTTTACCATTTTTGGCTGGAACTTCGATGAGTGGAGAGGCTCCACTTGGAAATTATGGAGTCTCGGACAATATATTAAGAAAGGAAATTTGTTTACATTTTCATTTTTAATTGTCTACAATTTTTCGAGATTTTTTTTATTTTTGAAAACTAAAATGAATTTTTTTTTTATTCTAAAAAAAATTGTAATTAATTAAAACTAAAAATGCGAACAAATTTCCTTTCTTAATATATTGTCCTAGACCCCATCATTCCCAAGTGGAGCCTCTCCACTCATCAACGTTCCAACCAAAAATGGTATAAAAAAATCTCCAAAAAAAATTCGGAAAAAATTCTCGCCACTCCAGTGTAAACCTATGCAACTTTTTACCCTCTTGACATTTCCTCTGAAACCCCATAGTTCTTCGATGACACCATTTTTTTTCTAAAACATATCGTTTTTAGCTAAAAATGCAATAATGGAGCGAAAAAAAATCGTACGAGACTTTCTAAAAAATAAAAATTTAGGTTTTGATATGCTTTTTAAGTTTACTATGGAAAAACTCGAAGAAAAAATCTTTCCACAAACTTTGGAGTTAAATCTTCGACGGCCAAAAAATAGCCGAAAAATGGCCACGTTCAAAAGTACGTACCGGGGCGAAAAAAATCTTACAGAATTTTCTAAAAAAAAAGCAAAAAAAAAAGATAAACTTGTCCTCTTTGAAACGCCACTTGGAAAATTCAATTATCTTTATTTTTCAGTCCGTTATCTAGCTTTTAGTGCGGTAAGAAATTTCGACTAGTGGTCCCAAATTTTTGCCGCCCACTGTATGTGTACTGGCTACGCAAGGAAGCATTATAAGTACCTGATCAGGCAACATTATAATGACCTGATCAGGGAGCATTATAAACGCCTGGTCAGCCAACCGGATAACGGCCTCATCAGTTAGCCATATGATGCCCATATGCGACAGAACGTTACACTTTCTATCAGGGCGCTATCGGGTTCCCTTATAAGTGCCCTACCAGGGTAGTCAGGTAACCTGAAAACGTCCGGAATCGGACCCAATTGAAATTTCTACGTGGAAGCACACCCTTGCTTGAAATTGATGTCATTCATTTTTAGAACGCACTAGAAAAAATTGTTTCACGAACAATAAATCGCTATGAACAACCAAATGAACTCTAGCGAGTTGAAACTCGTACTGAAGGCGTATCACATGTTTGCATGGCGCCCATCCAAGTCCCGCGTCACAATTAATCCCAGATCGAACGCAATCTTGCCAGACTAATTACTTAATTTACACACCTCGTATATACGGCGCACAGCCTAAATCACTGAAGACAGAACCCTAAAATTTCAACGATACGTTTTGTAGATTGTGTAGAGGTGAATCAATCGTGAGTGAGGATGTACGGTACGGTTTGGCGCGCCCGTGATTCGCGTCTATGCGGACGCGTCCGTCCTTGCGCTCTTGTGAACTAGACGAAGTTTTTGCCCTCGATGGAAAAGAGCGAGTGGTGGGCCGAGAAAAAGAAGCAAGCGATAAAGGACATCATAACCGTTACGAGACGGACACGAATGTTTTCGGATGGAACGAAGAAGGAAGGATCCGTATGTTTGTAAACAAACTCCCGACAAAAAGGCTGAAAGTGTATTCGCGCGCGATCCTTCGACATTGTCACGAATATAATTGGTGGACGCGAAACGTTTTCCTAAAGAAAGCGATATAAAAAATAAAAAAAAGATCAAATAAACAACAAAGATATTAGCAATGAAATGAAAATTGGCAAAACTTGAAAAATACATTATTTGGAAAATAATAAAATAAAACAAATAAATAAAGAACGATGAAGCCGGACGGCAAGAATGGTTACCTCAGGTCAACGGTCATCGTCGAGGAGAGCGAACTTTTGCCACCTACAGCACATCGGGGAATTCCACACGCTGGAACTGCCCTTCAGGTTTTTATCATTTTTTTTTATCAATATTATCAGTTTTCGTTGTTACTATTTATAATTTTGTGGCTGTTTTAATTGATGTTTCCATCGCTATTAATATTATTATTATTATTATTATTATTATTATTATTATTCATTATATAGCGCAAGTAATCAATATATTGATGATTGATCAATATATATTTTGTAATGTTAGAATATTTCAGAAGATTCGAGAATGTTCTAGCACGTTCCAGAATGTTTGAGAATGTTCTAAAATGTTCTTGAATGTTTCCAGGATGTTCCACAATGTTCGAGAATGTCGTACAATGTTCCAGAATGTTATAGAATCTTCCAGAAGGTTCGTGAATATTCTAGAATGTTTCAGAATGTTATAGAATCTTTCGTAAGTGTTCGAGAATGTTCTAGAACGTTCCCGAATGTTTGAGAATGTTCTAGAATGTTCTAGAATGTTCTAGAATGTTCCAGAATGTTCTAGAATGTTCTAGAATGTTCCCGAATGTTCTAGAATGTTCCAGAATGTTCTGGAATGTTCCAGACAGAATGTTCTAGAATGTTGGCGAATGTTTTACAATGTTCCAGAATGTTATAGAATCTTCCAGAAGGTTCGCGAATGTTCTAGAATGTTCCAGATTGTTATAGAATCTTTCAGAAGTGTTCGAGAATGTTCTAGAACGTTCCAGAATGTTTGAGAATGCTCTAGAATGTTCTAGAATTTTCCAGAATGTTCCAGACCGAATGTTCGAGAATGTTAAAACATTGTAAACAATGTTCCAGAATGTTATAGAATCTTCCAGAAGGTTCGCGAATGTTCTAGAATGTTCCGGAATGTTATAGAATCTTTCAGAAGTGTTCGTGAATATTCTAGTACGTATCAGAATGTTTGAGAATGCTCTAGAATGTTACAGAATGTTTCCAGGAGGTTCCAGAATGTTCTAGAATGTTTCAGACAGAATGTTCTAGAATGTTTTACAATGTTCCAGAATGTTATAGAATCTTCCAGAAGGTTCGCGAATGTTCTAGAATGTTTCAGAATGTTATAGATTCTTTCAGAAGTGTTCAAGAATGTTCTAGAACGTTCCATAATGTTTGAGAATACTCTGGAATGTTCTAGAATGTTCCACAATATTTCCACAATTTCCTAGAATGTTCGAGAATGTTTTACAATGTTCCAGAATGTTATAGAATCTTCCAGAAGGTTCGCGAATGTTCTAGAATGATCCAGAATGTTATAGAATCTTTCGTAAGCGTTAGAGAATGTTCTAGAACGTATCAGAATGTTTGAGAATGCTCTAAAATGTTCTAGAATGTTCCAGACAAATAAGTCTCAGCCGTTTTTTATAAGAAAATTGGGCATTTATTGTGGACGAAAGGTACTTTATGTTTTATTCAAAGTATTGTCCATCGCTAGCCACTACTTTTTGCCATCTTTCTGCCAGCATATGGATACCGCGTCGGAAGAACGCTTCATCTTTTGAGGCTATCCATAAATCGACCCAATTTTTGGTATCTTCATATGATGTGAAGTGCTGCTCAGACAGGCCGTGCGTCATCCATCGAAGTAAATGATAGTCAGAGGGAGCAATGTCTGGTGAATATGGCGGGTTGGGTAAAACTTCCCAATTAAGTGTCTCCAAGTAGGTTTTGACCGGCGCCGCAACATATGGACGAGCATTATCATGCAGGAGAATAATTTTGTCGTGTCTGGAGTAGTAGTGAGCGCATTTTTCCTTAAGTGCTCGGCTCAATCTCATCAATTGTGTTCGGTAGAGAGCCCCCAGTAATGCTTTCGTTCGGTTTTTGCAACTCATAATACCCGACACCAAGCTGATCCCACCAAATACACAACACGAGTATTTTTTCCATGAATATTCGGTTTGGCTGTCGATGTTGAAGCATGGTCAGGTGGTCCCCATGATTTCCACTTCTTTGGGTTATCGTAGTAGATCCATTTTTCATCACCAGTGACTATACGATGTAAGAACCCTTTCGCTTATGCCTGGCAAGCAGCATTTCACATGTGCAAAATCGGCGTGCAACGTTTCTCGGCTTCAGTTCATATGGAACCCAATTTCCTTGCTTTTCAATCATTCTGAACGATTTTAAACGATGTGAAATTGCTTGTTGAGTCACTCCTAATGTAAGTGCAAGTTCTTCTTGCGTTTGGCACAAATCTCCCTCCAATAATGCTTCCAATTCCGCGTCTTCGTACACTTTCGGCCTTCCGCTACGTTCTTTACAGATACCATCACGATAGAAGCTGGCTGGTTTCGAGGCGATAAAGTCATCGACGAATTTCCTAATATCTTCGACTTCTCGGAAGTGTCAATGGCGCACTCTTAAGTTGTGCGCCATTGACCGAAATAGGTGGTAGTCGGATGGGGCCAAGTCCGGTGAATATGTCGGATGAAGAAGAACTTTCCAGCCCAGGTTTGAAATAGTTGTTTGGGTCGAACGAGCAACATGAGGTCGAGCGTTATCATGCAGAAGAATGACTTTTCGCCTTCCGTGTCCTGTGAATGGCCTTTTTTGCTCAATTGCTTCGCTTAAACGATTTAATTGGTCACTATATCGTTCTGCAGTGATCGTCTGACCCGGTTCTAGAAGTTCATAATAAAGAACACCCTTTATGTCCCACCAGATACACAAAAGCATTTTTTTGACGTTCATTTGCGGTTTGGGAGTTGATGTTGTTGGTTGTCCAGGCTCCACCCATGATTTTTTCCGCTTGGGATTCTCATAAAGGATCCATTTTTCATCCCCCGTCACGATTTTCCAGAGAAAGTTCTACCTTCGTTGTTTGCTAAGCAACCAAAGACACGTGTTCATCCGTTGTCCGAGGTTATATTCGGTAAGTTCATGTGGGACCCATTTCCCGAGCTTCTGAATTTTTCCCATCGCGTGTAACCTCTTGGCAACGGTTGATCGATCAACTCCTAGTTGGGCTGCAAGTTCTTCTTGTGTCTGTGAAGAATTTTGGACCAGTAAAGTTTCCAAATCGTCGTCCGAAAATTTTTCAGGCTGTCCAGTACGCGCACGCTCACTGAGTTCGAAATCATTGTTTCTAAAACGTTTAAACCAATAATTGCATGTTTCGTATGACACAATACTCTTCCCGAACACAGAACAAATTGACTCCCACGCTTTGGTGGCACTTTTTCCTTGTTGGAATTCGTAAAGGATGCAGTGGCGAATGTGCAGCTCATCGGTTGCCATTGTTCTTGCTACTATATTTTAAGGTTATGATGCTCGCCCAATAAATTCATACAGCGTCTTGAACAGGGCCATGTCAATACTTTAAAATCCTAAAAGGACGTTGAAATATTTCAAGTTGAAAGAGGATTCCCAGCCTGCTAGAAAAATCTGTAAAAATTAATTCACACACCTAATAATATGAGCCCCATGAAAGCTCGAACTACATTTTTCGCATGTGTTATTGCTCCGAGCAACACACATCCTCAGTTTGCATTGGGAAACATTCGCCTACCCTTCCGGGGTTAGGCTCGATCTTAATCTAGACCGGAACAATAATGCTAAGCGACACTCGAGGTTTGCAACACCACCTATTCGGAGTCTTATTATTGCTACTAGCGTAATTATTATTGCAACGACAAACGAACCAATGACAAGACATAAAACGTGACCTTGGATGATATGGCGGGCAGGTTAGTTGCGGCCCACGTGGCGTCGGGACGACGACAACAACAACAACGACCGCCACGAAGGCAACCGGTGCGATTCATCATAGGGCGAATAATCCGCATCAAAGCAGACCAATGGCCGGGATAACGAGAGGAACGTCGATAACGAGCCGAAGACGCGGCGGTCCGACGAGTCGGCAACAGCTTCTTGGCGTTTTGGCGATAACACTGCTCATAGCGACGTGCATTTTTACACTTTTACTACTGGCGGTGAACCGATCGTGCGATAACGTTCTGGAAACGAGTGAGTCTTTATTTGGATTTGGCCTGGAGAAAATGGAAAACGTAGCCAATGTTGGACGACTATATGTATATGGGGCATTGGACGCCAAATCATCGACCACTTTCCGGCCCGACCCCTAGCGATTTGGCTGAAACTTTAATATGTTATTGTTTTCATCTTAAGGCAGAGCACCACTGTGACCCCCTGTTTTTTTGCCATTTTTCAAGAATTTTTTTTTGTGGGAAAAAAAAGAGATATTCGAAAAAATTTTTTTGTTTTGTTCGTTGTTTATTGAAGATACATAAAAAAAAAAATTCAAATTTTTCACGCCCCATGGTGACGCTGGGGAAGCTCCCGCGTCAGGTACTGTTGCCTCTGCAGTGGTTCGCGGCACGCAGCAGAACTCTCTTCAAAGTCGATCTGAAAAAAAATACCGAGTGTTTTCGTTAATAATATGATATTTTGAAGAGAAGTACATAGGGATTTGAAAAAATATTGATTTTTAAAAAATAGGCACGCTTTTGAAATTAAAGGACGATTTTCGAGCAAAATTTCTCGTCGAAAATAGGCTATAACTTTTTTTTTTATTATTGAGATATCGAAAAAATCCTATGTACTTCTTTAGATAATCTAGTTTTATTGATGCAGTCCAAATTTGAAGTCGATCGGATAAAAATTGCTCGAGTTCTGCTGCGTGCCGCACTCAAAAAAGTGGTTTTGAGAAAAACGCGTTCAAAGTTTTAGGTTTGTTAATTTATGCGATAAATTGGAAAAAAAAAATTTTACCTTTAATCAGCGATGCCGGCACCATATAGCTGGCCTTCAAGAAGCAAATGATTGTCCCTAGCATCTTTTCTCGAACTTGTAGAGGCTCTTCTTGCCTCTTTTGCAGCGTCTGTGAGCGAGCGCTCCGCCAGCTCGACCCGCGCTGCGTCGGTTTCAACGCAAAAATTGAAACAATTTGGGCCGATAGTTATCCCCAACGTCTCCAAAACTTTCATGAGGCTTCTCAAGCCATCATTGAATAATAATACTGCGATATCAGCTACAATATTGACGATTTTTTTGCTCCCGGACTGACACTTGGGGGCTATTGCCCAAACTGATTTGTTGTAGCTTTTGTTGTTGTTTTGCGTGAAGCCGCCCAAACAACGCTGCAGCAAATCGTCTCTGCTCAAATTTTCGAAGACTGGCGTAATTGCCTCCAATACTTCCTCGGGAAGAGGCGGCTGCGCGGGACCCCGAGCGTCACGGAGCGCTGCACCGCTCCACAAAATATTCAATATCTCCGAAAATAATTATTTTTTCGACCTGGGTCCAACGGCATCTTAATCTTAAATGTATTTTAGATTTTTCTAGATGGTTTTCAAAAAATCGATTTTTTGAAGCCGTCACAGTGGTGTTGTCCCTTAAGGCCAGCAAGCACTTTAGGAGACCGAAAATTAGCTGATTTTTTGGATTTTGTTTTATTGTGAAAACAAAAAAACGGAAAGTTATGAGCATTTGAAAAAAAAATCGGGCGATTTTTTCAAAAATTCTCTACGCATTTGTGATTGTGTAAAAAAATTTGAAAAAAATCACAAAAGCGTTTTAAGATGAAAACAATAACATATTAAAGTTTCAGCCAAATCGAAAGGGGTCAGGCTGGAAGGTGGTCGATTTGGCGTCGAATGTCCCACAGGTAGAGTGTGGATGAAGCCTCAAGAGAACGTGAAGCTTTTTATCGATGAGTCTAAGATGCGAGCTACAATCTCCGACAAGTACATGTCAAGAGTTCTCAAGTAGCTAAAGTTCAACGCAGGAGTTGCATTGCACGCGCGGGTATACGGCACACCCTCAGACTGCAAAGTAACCTGTAACTGCACGAAGTTTGAGGAAACTTTGGTCTCTACTGCTAGATTCCTCTTCCCTCTTCATTCAGCTGTATATGTCCTGTTCCCATACACATACGCATTTGCATATATCTATGCGCATTTATATATTGATCGAAAAACTTTTCGGCGTTTAGTAATATTCTCTGGTGTCATGTAACAAGTATAATATTGGGTGAAGTAAAAAGTTCTGAGCGTTTTCCGCTAGATGTCTTTAGTGAGCTATATCTCACGATGCGTACATCGCATCGGGTCATACAATATGGCGATTTAAAAGTGACATTACGCTTCAAAAAAAGTTCTTTGACAGTTTTGTGTTTGGTGAAGCCTGTTGTCTGTTACAGCGTTCCAAAATGGAGGTAAAAAAAAGAGAAAATTCGATACATTCTTCAGTAGCACTACGACCAAGGTGAAAAGGCGGAGCAGGCGGCGAAAAAAATTTGTGCTGTTTATGGAGCCAATACAGTATCGAATGCAACAGCAAAGCGGTGGTTCCAACGATTCCGTTCTGGTAATATGGAGCCCGAAGATGAGGTATGCTCTGGTAGGCCAATTGTCGAAAATGTCGATAAAATCATGGAAATCGTCGAGTCGGACTGGCATGTGAGCACTTATTCCATTGCCCAGGAACTGAAGATTAGCCAGAAAACCGTTTGGAACCATTTGCATAAGGCTGGTGTCAAGAAGAAGCTCGATGTATGGGTGCCACACGAATTGACGCGAAAGAACCTTTTGGACCGAATTGATGTCTGCGATTCTTTGCTGAAACGTAACGAAGTCGACCCATTTTTGAAGCGGATGGTGACTGGCGATGAAAAATGGGTCACATACGAGAACAACAGCCGAAAAAGATCGTGGTCCAATCGCGGTGAGCCGGACCAAACGATCGCCAAGCCCGCATTAACGGCCAAGAAGGTTTTGCTGTGTGTTTGGTGGGATTGGAAGGGAATCATCCACTATGAGCTGCTCCCATCGGGCCAAACACTCAATTCGGACCTCTACTGTCAACAACTGACCAGATTGAAGCAGGCGATCGACCAGAAGCGGCCAGAATTGGCCAATAGGAAGGGTGTTGTGTTCCATCAAGACAACGCCAGGCCGCACACATCTTTAACGACGCGCCAGAAGCTCCGAGAGCTTGGATGGGAGGTTCTATCGCACCTGCCGTATAGTCCAGACCTGGCACCAAGCAATTATCATTTCAAGCATTTGCAAAATTTTCTTGATGGTACAAAACTGGCCTCAAGAGAGGCTTGTGAAAATGAGCTGGTCAAGTTTTTTACCAATAGGCATGAGGACTTCTTCAATCGCGGAATTATGAAATTGCCTTCAAAATGGACGAAAGTTATCGAACAAAACGGCGCATATTTGATCTAAATCGGATAACCCTATGTTAATTTCATCGTCGAAATGAAGCGAAAAAACACTCAGAACTTTTTACTTCATCTGATATATGTATATATATAGGGTGGACCATTTAACGTGACCACCCCAAATATCTCCGTTGCCTTTAGAGTGACGGAAAAATGTCTAGGAGGTAATTTGATTGATTTCGAATGGCTGATACAGTGGTGAAAAATTCATTTTTGTCAAGGTCATAGTTTTTGCGTTCTCAAGGTCATCAATGGTTTTTCAAATGGAAA
>CAWVQM010000155.1:0-11109 GCA_963932345.1 Ophion ventricosus | reverse complement strand
CGTTGAGTCGTATGTTTGTTAAATTGTGAAATTTAACGATTAATTTGGATTTCTTTCGCTACGCCGCGAGAAACATTGAAGAATACGTACACGTTTTTTTTTTTTTTTGGCCTTTTTTTTTCTTTTTTTTTCTTCTTCTTTTGCTTTCGTTTACTCCGCACGACCGTGTGACTCTTTTGAGAGTTTTGGTAAGTTGTAGGGTTATACAAGGGATTCGTGAAGGAAGAGCTTCGTCATTTTTCTTTTTTTTTTTTTTTGCTCAATTTTATTTTCGCGATATGATAAGAGTGATCGAAATATTCTTTTTCTTCGTCGTTTTTTTGTTTTATTTTTTTGTTCTATTTACTGTGCTTCTTGGTTAAAGAAAAAAAAACGAGTGCTCGTGATTTCTTTTTCTATCTCTCTCGCTCTCTTGCTCTCCGCCTATTCTCTCTCTCTCTTGCTCTCTCTCTCGCTCTCTCTCTCTCTCCGTTTTCTCGCTTTCTTTCTCTTTCGCTTCCGTTAACTCGAGTCTCCTCAGGACGAAAAAAGTTTGGTTATAGGGCCGGGATTGGAGATAGACAAGATGGATCAGCAGTATTGCCTCCGTTGGAACAATCATCCGGCTAATCTTACGGACGTACTGAGCTCGCTGCTCGCAAGGGAGGCTCTTTGCGACGTTACATTGGCGTGCGTCGGCGAAACGTTCAAAGCGCATCAGACGATACTGTCGGCGTGCAGTCCTTACTTCGAGAATATATTTCTACAAAATATACATCCTCATCCGATAATATTTCTCAAGGATGTCAACGACACGGAGATGAAGGCGCTCTTGCACTTCATGTACAAGGGCGAAGTTAACGTCAGTCAGCATTTGTTGCCGATGTTTCTCAAAACGGCCGAAGCTTTACAAATAAGAGGACTAACCGACAATAGCGTCAACAACAAGAACGACAATAAAAGCGCGTCGCCCGAGCCGGAGACTCAGACAATCGCGAGGCACGTCGAATCGCCAAATCTTCAGGCGCATCCGGAGAAGAGGAAACGAAAGGTTTCGGGAAGTTACGACGTTTCGCTCACCGGACCGCCCAGCGAACGCTTCCTCTCCGATTCTCAGGTACTTTTTTTTTTTCATAACTTTTTGCGTATTTGTCGTTTTGTTTTTTTTGTTTTTTTTTTTGTGACTTTTACGAACGCGGCGCGCCTCGGCCTTGAAATATGTCGGGCTTCTCGTTCGGACGGAGCGAGAGGGAGATCGTAAAAGATATCTTGCAAGCTCGCGAGTCGAACGTACGCTCGGATGAGAAAAGATTTAATTTCGCTTTCGGTAAAACTGAGATCTTGTCGCGCCGCGACGTCACTCGTATCGCGAGTCGCATTTTTCTTTCCGTCGATCGAGAGGACGCGGAATGTTCGAGAGCGCGTCGAAGTTTGCGTCCGAACGAGAGGTTCAGTCGTATCGCGAGTCTCATTTTTCTTTCCATCGATCGAGAGAACGCGGAATGTTCCGGGGCGCGTCGAAGTTTGCGTCGAAATGATAGGAAAATTCTTGTTTTTTTTTTTTTTAATTCATTTTCATTGTCCGGAATCTTTTTTTTTTTTTTTTGTAGCTTTTTCTTATGAATTTCATGAGTTTTCTTCGCACAACTTTTTACAAAATCGTAACTGGGTTTAAAAATGTGAATTCGCTCAATTACTGCGCACCGCAAAAACTTGTACTTTGTACTCTTCGATATTTCTCTCGTTCTTGTATTTCATCTTCGGTCGTTCTTCTACTCGGCTTTTTTTTTTTCCTCCGATTTCCTTCGTGCTGATTATTTCTCTTTCGCTTCCTCGATTTTCCAAAAATATTCACATATCACCTCTTTGTATTTTCGCAGTACGACGTTATTCTATTTTTTTTTTTTAATGATTCGCAACGAGCTACTCGAGGTGAATTTATAACGAGGATTTTTGGGAACGTTTGCGGCGACTTTGGTAGCCTGAATGTTCGCGCGTGGAATAAGAGAGAAAAATTTCGTTGCGGAAGGAAGTTGGAGCGTTACGCGCGATACTGATATTTGAAAAAAATATTATTGTTCAGACTATATTTGAGCCTTTGGGAATTTTGTGAAACTTTTTTACCGCGCAACACGCGAGTTGAAAAATAATTTAAAAAAAAAAGCATATTTTCTCGATTTTTTTTTTTTTTAATATAATATTAGGAGTACAAATTAATTCGGTCCGTTTTGTTTGTGGTAAAAAAATCCATTTGTTTCAAAATAAAAGCTACGAATAGATTAATCGAAGTATTGTCCATCGCTGGCGCACTACTTTTTCCCATCTCTCAGGCAATTTTCGAATTCCATCTCGAAAAAAAAAAAGGTCTCGTCTTTTGAGGCGATCCAAGTTTTGAGGCAATTTTTTTATTTCTGCGAAAGAAGTGAACCGGTGAGCTGCCAAATCCTGCTTCATCCTTTGGAACAACCAGTAATCAGAAGGAGCAATGTCCGGAGAATACGGCGGGTGCGGTAAAATATGCCATTTGAGCGTTTCAAAAGATTTTTTTTTACGACTCTTGCGACACGAGGCCGAGCGTTGTCATTGCGGAAGAATAATTTTCTCGTGTCTTTGCTCGTATTCCGGCCGTTTTTCCTCGTAATGCACGGCTCAAACGAATCAATTGTAGTCTATAACGATCGCCCGGTAATGGAATCGCCAGGTTTTAGCAGCTCATAGTACACAAACACCCTTTTGGTCCCACCAGATCAGAGTTGTGAAAATAGTATATTTAAAAATAATGCATTACTCATTACTTTAAATAATGTGTATTGGATAAGTTCTCCATTACAAATTACAGAAAGTAATGTGTAATGTATGTGTGATCCATTACAAATGAGAAAAGTAACGTGCAATGAATGCATGTGCCATTACAAATTTCAAAAAGTAATGTGTAATGGTTGCATGATCCATTACAAAGTTTAAAAAGTAGTGTGTAATGGTTGCACGATCCATTACAAATTTCAAAAAGTAATGTGCAATGAATGCACGATCCATTACAAATTTCAAAAAGTAATGTGCAATGGTTGCACGATCCATTACAAATTACAATTGATAAAAAGTAATTCGTAGTGGAGAATATTCCATTACAAATAGCAAAATTGCCGTGCTTGCATTAAAAATTTGCACATTTGCTAAAAGTTGCTGTCTCATTATTTAATTTCGCTCACGAAAAAGTTCTTTCAAGACTACTTCATTTTTTTTTTTGCTTGAAGCTCAATAACGCGGACGCAAAACGTTCAAATTAAAAGTTCGCACATTACTTTCACCTTGCTGTTTTACACAGCAAGTTGAGAGTAATGTGCTGTTTGCCAGTGTAAAACAACAAAGCGAAAGCAATGTGCAACATTCTAGTATAAACTTTTTTTTTTTTTGTCTCGTCGAGTTTTATGCAGAAGAAAAACGAATTTACTTAAAACAAATTTCAATGAGCGAAATAAAATAATGAGATAGCAATGTGCAAATTTCTAATGTGAGCACGGCAATTTTTCTATTTATGATGGAATATTCTCCACTACGAATTACCTTATTGTAATTTGAATTTTGTAATGAAGCACTCATTAATCATACATTACTTTTTCAATTTGTAATGGAACATGCGTCCATTACACATTACTTTTTGAAATTTCTAATGGATCATGCAACCATTACACATTACTTTTGTCATTTGTAATGGAACATATGTCCATTGCACATTACTTTTGTAATTTTTAATGGAACGTATATCCATTACACATTACTTTTGTAATTTGTAATGGAACGTATATCCATTACATATTACTTTTGTAATTTGTAATGTATACGGTAATGCATTATCAAAATAATGCATTATTCACAACTCTGCACCAGATACACAGCCATGACCTTCGAACCATGGATATTGCGGCTTTGGTGTTGATGTTGAGGTCGATGGCAACGATTTACCGGGTAAAGCGTAGTATTTTTTCTTCTTGGGGGTTATCGTAACCCAAACAAACCCAAACAAACCCAAACAACCATTACACATTACTTTTTGTAATTTGTAACGGAACATGCATTCATTGCACATTACTTTTCTTATTTGTAATGGAACACACATCCATTACACATTACTTTTGTCATTTGTAATGGAACATATGTCCATTACACATTACTTTTGTAATTTTTAATGGAACGTATATCCATTACACATTACTTTTGTAATTTGTAATGGAACGTATATCCATTACACATTACTTTTGTAATTTGTAATGGAACGTATATCCATTACATATTACTTTTGTAATTTGTAATGTATACGGTAATGCATTATCAAAATAATGCATTATTCACAACTCTGCACCAGATACACAGCCATGACCTTCGAACCATGGATATTGCGGCTTTGGTGTTGATGTTGAGGTCGATGGCAACCGATTTACCGGGCAAAGCGTAGTATTTTTTCTTCTTGGGGGTTATCGTAACCCAAACAAACCCAAACAAACCCAAACAACCATTACACATTACTTTTTGTAATTTGTAACGGAACATGCATTCATTGCACATTACTTTTCTTATTTGTAATGGAACACACATCCATTACACATTACTTTTGTCATTTGTAATGGAACATATGTCCATTACACATTACTTTTGTCATTTGTAATGGAACGTATATCCATTACACATTACTTTTGTCATTTGTAATGGAACATATGTCCATTACACATTACTTTTGTCATTTGTAATGGAACGTATATCCATTACACATTACTTTTGTAATTTGTCATGGAACGTATATCCATTAGATATTACTTTTGTAATTTGTAATGTATACGGTAATGCATTATCAAAATAATGCATTATTCTCAACTCTGCACCAGATACACAGCCATGACCTTCGAACCATGGATATTGCGGCTTTGGTGTTGATGTTGAGGTCGATGGCAACGATTTACCGGGCAAAGCGTAGTATTTTTTCTTCTTGGGGGTTATCGTAACCCAAACAAACCCAAACAAACCCAAACAACCATTACACATTACTTTTTGTAATTTGTAACGGAACATGCATTCATTGCACGTTACTTTTCTTATTTGTAATGGAACACACATCCATTTCACATTACTTTTGTCATTTGTAATGGAACATATGTCCATTACACATTACTTTTGTAATTTTTAATGGAACGTATATCCATTACACATTACTTTTGTAATTTGTAATGGAACGTATATCCATTACATATTACTTTTGTAATTTGTAATGTATACGGTAATGCATTATTCACAACTCTGCACCAGATACACAGCCATGACCTTCGAACCATGGATATTGCGGCTTTGGTGTTGATGTTGAGGTCGATGGCAACGATTTACCGGGCAAAGCGTAGTATTTTTTCTTCTTCGGGGCTATCGTAGAATATCCATTTCTCATCCCCGGTCACAATTCCGATGTAAAAAAAAAACCCCCCTTTCTTTTTTGCCTTTGAATGAGCTGCTCACAAGAGAAAAATCGCCTTTCAACGTCTCTCGCAATTTCAGTTCACGAGGCACCCCAATTTCCTTGCTTTTCAATCAATCCCATGGATTTTAGTCGTACGTAAACTGCTTGTTGAGTCACTCCCAATGAATCTGCAAGCTCCTTCTTGCGTTTGACTCGGAACTTCATCGAGTAATGCCTCCAATTCCATTGTCTTGGAATTTCTTTTGGCTGTCCAGGGCGAGGCTTGTCTTCAACGCTGAAATCACCTGTCTTAAAGCGTCGCACACCATTCCCTACGTGATTTATCAGTTGGAGCATCGTCACCATAAACTTCAGCAAGCATTCGTTGCGCTTCAGCTGCACTTTTCTTCCAATTAAAGCAGAAAAGTAAAACTTGCCGCAAATGTTGCTTAGTTGACACAACATTTGACATATTCAAGACAGTAAAAAAAAACAAGGTTTTTAATGGAACTCAAAGCGATATAAAGTGAATGTTATTGACGGATGTCTAACCGCTCTGAAACCATTCAAATCATCTGTCACTGTGAAACATTCACAAGTGCCATCTCTTGAAAACGGACCGAATTAATTTCTACTCCCAATACTATTAGATAATAAAATTTAAAACCCCTTAAAGATCACCCGTTTTTTTTTTTTTTTTTTTACGTCGTTGAAATTTGCATCCGAACGAAATGGATTTTTTTCCCCTCTTTGCTAAATTTTCATTATTTTCAATAATTGTCGGTAAATTTAGGCCGCAGGTCTCCAATGAGAATCTTAAAAAGAACACAAATACTTCAAAAACAAAAGGAAACAAATGTTTTTAGATTCATTGAGGAAAAAAAGAGGACAAAAATCTTCCAAAGAAAATTATTTTCCTTGCGTTCCAACGATGCAAACTTCGATATCAGATTTTTTTTTCATTTTTTTTGTTTTGTTCGATAATCAGCTGTTCAGTGGAGTCTAATTTCACGAAATCGCACGTGAAGTTCTTCAAAGGAAAATATTTCGCGTAAATACGCGAAGATTCATTCTCGTATCGCGATTCCTAATAACGATATAGTTCGACTTTTACTTTCTTTCTTGCTCTCGTCCTCTCGTGTGACTTGGCAAAAATAGAACAAAGTAAACATAGTCGTCAAGGCCCTGAAGTGTTTTATATGTGAGCAGATGATTTTTTTTTTTTTCTTTCTTTTTTTTTCTCCTGTCACACACGCCCGAGGTCCGGTTCCACCAATGAGTGAAAAGCGCGCAAGGGATTCCAATAGAACATTGTACAGAAACGCGCGCTCCGTTTTTTTTTTTTTTTTTTTTTTTTTAAGGCGGCATCCTGAATTAGCCGGTTCGAAAAATCGATATTTTGAGGAATTTTTTTCGGGTAAAAAAAAAAGCAAGTTTAGCGAAATTTTCCGATTATTTTATTACACGTCTGAGCATAAGAAAACAATTTTTTTTAAAGAAAAATATCAACAGGCAACCGATTTTTATGCACATTCGTGCCACTGCTGTTTCCATGCGGCGTGACAAATGGAGCTCGTAATTTTCATCTGAAACAAAAAAACCAAAAACCATTTTAATTGTGACATATTTTTCTTCTATATGAACTAAAAAAAAACGAAATTTTTTTTGAAATTTGAATGTTTTTTCGGGTTTGAAGTAGAAAATGTGCTTTTTGTGAAAAACAAAAATTATTTCAACTTGCTAAAAAAATTGTTAAGAATTTTTTTTTTCGACAATGTTTTTAGTTCAAATAGAAAAGAAAACGATACTGAAGCGTACAAGCTTTGGTTTGTTTCGATTGGACTTCTAGTTTTTTTGTAATCAGGTACGCCAAATTAGAAAAATCGTAAAAACGAAAACTCGAGAAAACGGGCGCCCTAACTGCCCGAGCGCCCGTATACCTGCTCGACACTCAACTACGTTCAGTGCTGTATCTTTGGAAATATTTCGAATTGGGCTATAAAACTTTGTCTAGACATTCTTAGATACATCAGGAATAGATTTAAACAATAAAAAAAAAAACGATTTTTTGGACCTTCTAATTCAGGATCCGGCCTTAAGGCCTTGTACACGCGATTTCGCCGATTTCCGAAGCTACTCTAGACGCGGTTGAAAAAAAAAAATGACGCATATATTGACATTTTTTTTACAGATCATTTATGCGCATGGTTGAGTATATGAAAAAAAAAAAATCAGAAACATTAACAAATGTCGGAGATATAACGTAATAAAGCAATTTTTTTTTTGCGCGCGCGTTGATGGTGAAAGTTCTCGGCATCGATGAGGGTGTCTGAAAAAAAAAAATTAACATATTTATAATTGCATAACGAATGTATCTTCGGTGTGAACCAACAATATTATTTTAAAAAAAAATTATTATAATAAAAATTCGAAACTTAAACATTTTTTTACTCAATTTTCTGTCGGTATTTTATTTTTTATATTTTTTTCGCGTCATTGAAATTTTTGTTTCTGTGCTTCACACGATAGGTGACGATACTAAGAATATGTTGTAAAAATATTCAAAGCGATCTGAACCTTCGTTCAAGAGTTCGAACTTTCACGAGGTTGAAAAAAGTGAATCGTGGAAAAACGGGCTTTGACGTTGGCGGTCGGGCGCGCCCCGCGCGGTATCTATTATTACGCTCTAAATGCTGTAACTTTAACAATTTTTGAAATTTGTAATGGAACGTGCATCCATTACTCATTACTTTTTGAAATTTGTAATGAATCGTGCAACCATTGCACATTACTTTTTGAAATTTGTAATGGATCGTGCAACCATTGCACATTACTTTTTGAAATTTGTAATGGATCGTGCAACCATTACACACTACTTTTCTCATTTGTAATGGAACACACATACATTACACATTACTTTTGTCATTTGTAATGGAGAACTTATCCAATACACATTATTTAAAGTAATGAGTAATGCATTATTTTAAAATTACTATTTTCACAACTCTGTTACGGTGGAGGGTAAAAAAGAAATACGTAACATGATTTTTCGTGTTCAATTTTTTTTCTTTTAACACTAAATTTACCAGACCAGGTACTGGTATAATTGTCAATAACAAAAAGTATATTTGTTACGAATATATGTATATATAAAGTAACATTAAGTTCATAAAATGTATTCTCTACTTATAGCTACAAAAGTCATAACATCATTTCGGAAAGCAAATGTTACATGCAGTGGGAATTTTGAATTGAAATTGCACGAACAGTCAAAATGACTGGTCTGGTAAATCTAGTGTTAATCTAGCCATCCAATTAACAATCGCTGTCAGCGTTTTTGCTGTCGTCGAAAGAATTGAAATAAATTGGGATTGCGGAAAGTAAAAAGTGCATACGTTCCAGAGTTGTGAATAATGCATTATTTTGATAATGCATTACTGTATACATTACAAATTACAAAAGTAATATGTAATGGATATACGTTCCATTACAAATTACAAAAGTAATGTGTAATGGATATACGTTCCATTACAAATGACAAAAGTAATGTGTAATGGACATATGTTCCATTACAAATGACAAAAGTAATGTGTAATGGATGTGTGTTCCATTACAAATAAGAAAAGTAATGTGCAATGAATGCATGCTCCGTTACAAATTACAAAAAGTAATGTGTAATGGTTGCATGAACCATTACAAATTTCAAAAAGTAATGTGTAATGGACGCACGTTCCATTACAAATTGAAAAAGTAATGTATGATTAATGAGTGCTTCATTACAAAATACAATTACAATAAGGTAATTCGTAGTGGATAATATTCCATCACAAATGGAGAATATTCCATCACAAGAAGAACGAATTTACTTAAAACAAATTTCAATGAGCGAAATAAAATAATCACATAGCAATGTGCAAATTTCTAATGTGAGCACGGCAATTTTTCTATTTGTAATGGAATATTCTCCACTACAAATTACTTTTTATCAATTGTAGTTTGTAATGGAACATGCATCCATTACAAATTACTTTTTGAAATTTGTAATGGAGCGTGCATCCATTACTCATTACTTTTTGAAATTTGTAATGGATCATGCAACCATTGCACATTACTTTTTGAAATTTGTAATGGATCGTGCAACCATTGCACATTACTTTTTGAAATTTGTAATGGATCATGCAACCGTTACACACTACTTTTCTCATTTGTAATGGAACACACATACATTACACATTACTTTTGTCATTTGTAATGGAGAACTTATCCAATACACATTATTCAAAGTAATGAGTAATGCATTATTTTAAAATTACTATTTTCACAACTCTCATTTCCTGACAGCCGCATGGGTGCTCCAGGCTCTCTCTGTTTCTTCTCCACAAATTCGACAATTCTTATCCTGGAATCCCTTCTTACCTTTCTTCCCTACACTCTCACACCTTATCCTTGCCCACATTTCTTTAATTTCTCCACTCAACTTCTTCGCTTCCCAGTAACTTTCTCTTTCCGTGTTCCTTTTCCGGTTTTTGTACTCTGGGTAGTACGTAGACTTGCGGCCTTGAGTTTGAGTTTCTTGTTTGAGCCTTGAGTATCCTGCTCCTTTTAGTTCCTCTGTATGAAAACATTTATTTTTTTTGTATAATTTTATGATTGATATATTACGGGGCTGTACCAGTGTGAACGCTGAAAAAATTTGGATGATTTTCGGGAATTTTTTGGAAGAAAAGTATTCAATTAAATGTTTCGGAAAATTAAGAATATATTTGGCTATATTTGACCTATATTACATAATTTTTTCATAGAAAAATATCGAGATCCAAGCGACTTATGCGCTGCCTTCGGAGGCGCCAAAAAAAAAAAAAAAAGTTCCTCCACTGCTGACATGATTTCGGCCGATTGTGTAGCTGAAACCGAAAAAGGAAAAAAATGTCGTTAAACTGGAAGGTATTTCCTGTACAATGACGTAGGATTTTCGAAAAAATATCAAAATCTAACAAAATGGCGTAGTTATGAAAAAAAAAACGTCTGTTTTCTTGCCCATAAAATGGTCGTTTTTTTTTTTCAATGCCAAATCGTCAATTTTCATTCAATCAATAATATCCTACGTCATTGTAGAGTGAATATATATTCAAGAGTACTCGGTTCAAATTTCAAGTCAATCGGATAATTTTGCTCTTTGAGTTACAATGTCAGCAAATTTGGAAAAATCTCATTTCGAGAAAAACGCGTTTAAAGATTTAACTATCAATTTTTGCAAGATAAAATTATATTTACCATAAAAACCCAAAACCCAAACCCAATAAAAACCCAAACTGTCGAAAAAGGCAAAAAAAAAAAATCGATTTTTTTAAAGTATCCCTTAAATTTAATGTTTCGAACACTAGCTATGAATTTTTTTCAAAATTTTTCGATCATCTCGAATTTTGCATCGTTGGAGGGCAACGAAAGTTAATATTTTTGGATTTCCTTGATTCATTTTGGCACATTTCGCCGACTAAAATTTCGCAATAATTTTTCAAGACACTCATTTAGCGATGTATCCAACTACAGGTCCACAAATAAAGATTTGTAATAATAAAAAGCAGGAAATTAAAATGTAAAAAAAAAAAAGAAAGGAACTTGCGTTCCAACGATGCAAACTTCATCACCATATTTTTCGAATGTAAAATAAAAATAAAAGTATACAAATA
>CAWVQM010000153.1:0-17952 GCA_963932345.1 Ophion ventricosus | reverse complement strand
ATCACAGTTCTCTGTCCGGGAAGCCAATGAATCATACATCGATGTACCTATTCACGCGCGCGTCCTCACGTCCGGCAATTTACGTACCTACAATGGCACCCGGACCTGGAATTTCCTCTTCCGTTTCCCCTGCGGTGTATCATGTGATGGCCAATACGTCACTCGCTAGACGCGCGCACGAATCGGTCCGCGCAATAGCACTTTCCCGGGAAAGATTTGATTGAATCGCTGCGAGACGATGAGGGGGCGTAGTCCTATATATAGATATACATTTTTTCGTCGCGTTCTTTTATTTCTCGTAATATAAAATTATTTTCATTAAGGAGGTACGATCATGGGGTCGAATCAACTTTCGAGCCTGAAATTTTTATATGATGTTGACGAATACGGTTTTGCTACTCACATATCCAACTAATGCCGTTGGGAAACTGAAATTTGATAAATTAGACATAATAGATATTGTAAAAATCAAAATTCGCACTTCACCATGTAGTTCAAGCGCTACATTATAAAAACAGTTTCAACTTCCGATTGAATATTATCATAATGACGAAATAGTACCCATAGACTTGCCAACGTCGGGCGTAACAGCTGATTCGTTTGGCGAACATAACCTAGCTCTGTAGTGACAGTTTTCGTTGTCGCTGGCTAGCGACAGCCAATCCGCATGCACGATCAGAAGAAAGGGAGCCTCTTATTGGCTGTTGCTAGGTAACGACAACGAAAACGGTCGCTACAGACTTTCAGAATCTCAGTACTGTTCGGAAATCGTCGTGAAGACTCCAGAGTCGTTGAGGATATAATTTTTCAGTTTTTATTAGTAAATATGCAATAAATAAAATTTTTACCACAAATTTGCCACTTTGGGATCGACAATACGAATATTCAACATAAGTTAACATAAATCAGACACCCGTGGGGTGACATAAATTTAGTCTCTTTGTTGACCCTGAGGGAGTAGTCGTACCTCTTAAGGAGGTCGGAGTGTCCAATTGAGTCAAATGACGGTTTATGAGTTTTTTTTAATAAACCTAAAAAAATGCATACAAGGTCGAGATGTATTTTATAGATATTTAGTTTTTATAAAATATATAATTAAAGGACAAAAATTCGTAATCTTTTAATTATACCTTTATGATTCAATATTGAATATATATGGTTTTTGATGGGCAAAATGGGTTTTGATTTTTTATGAGTGTTAATAAAGGTTTAGTTTACGTTAATCCGTTGGTAGAAATGGTTTATCTTGGTGCTAAATAGCCGAAAAAAATACCTCACTCGTGGCGTGAACGTCTTACCCATATGACTGCACGTAAAATTACACACATTAAACTATTCTTCATCTCTGGTGTTTTGTGGTAGAAAATTTTTAAAACATTCGTAAAGGTTCAGTATAGTCAGGACAATGAAATATATATGTTTTTTAAATCCTGGATTAGTGGGTAATGCTCCAACCTCCTTAATGTGTTACGCGCGTTGATTGATTTATTTAGATTATTATTTATTTTAGCATTGTTTTATTTCTTGTGATGTTTATTTTATTTGATTAATTTTTTTCTATCGCGTTCTTTTATTGCTCGTAAAATGGATTTTTTTTTATTTTAAGTTTTACGCGCGTTTAATGATTTATTGTATGTAATGTATTATTTATTTTGACATTACTTAATTTCTCGTGAAAATAAATTATTTGTGTTATATGTGAATTTTCTTTTTCCCATGACGTTGTGTGATTTATTTAATTTATAATATCATTAATTCCAGTTTGTTTTATTTTTCGCGAGATTCAATGATTTTAATTTTTCAGACGCGTCGTTTATTTAATTTAATTTATTATTTATTTTGGCATTATTTTATATCTTCTGATATTGAGTTATATTTATTATATATAAAGGGTGTCTCAAAATGACCTGACATTTTAAATTGCGCGCCATTTTTTTTGCTCCTGAACATAGAGTACTAATCTTTGACAACTGGCATCAGGAACTATTGAGGTTTAGTCATGGAGAATTACACGAACGAGCAACGCATAGAAATGCAAACGCGAAACGCAATGAATTACATGATCGAGCTAAGTCATAGAAGCTTCATGTTGTCGTGTTGTCTCGCGCCGCAGCGATGTGAATTAACCACCAAGATCGTGCGATCTTACGCCATTGGTCTTCTTTCTTTGGGTTTTTCTGAAAGGAAAAGTGCATGTCAATGATCCACAGACAATTCCGGAGCTCAATGAAGCAATTTGACGCACCATTGATGAAATTAGTTCACCGGGGAGGAGCTCGCGAGAGCGACCGCCTCGATGAAGGCCGCGAAGGCCCCGGGACCGGACGGCATTCCGGGGGAGATTCTGCGGCTGTTGGCCAACCTGAGGCCGCAGGTCCTCCTGGATATGTACAACACCTGCTTGACGACAGGCACTTTCGGGGAGCGGTGGAAGGTGGCGAGACTGGTGCTCATCGCCAAAGGCAAGGGGGACCGCCGTCGGCTTACCGCCCACGGAGCCTACTCGACACGACAGGAAAACTGTACGAACAACTGTTAAGACCTAGACTCACGGACGCAATAGCAGCCGCTGGAGGACTATCGGACAGACAGCACGGTTTCAGGAAGGGACGATCGATAATTGGAGCAATCCAAGACGTCGTGACGGCCTTTCAACGAACCCAACAGCACTACTATAGGGCTCGCCCAATGGTGCTACTGGTGACACTGGACGTACAGAACGCCTTCAACTCGGCGAGGTGGGTGGACATCCTGGGGGCGCTGAGAGGCGTCTTCGGAGTCCCGCCGTACCTACTCCGAGTGTTGAGCGATTACTTACGAAACAGACGTATGACGTACGAAACGAGGGACGGCCGAGAAACCCGCACGATCACGGCGGGGGTCGCACAGGGATCAATTCTCGGACCGGACTTTTGGAACGGACTTTACGACAGTTTGCTGCGGCTGGAGATGCCGCCGGATACTTTCATGGTTGCTTACGCCGACGACGTGGCAACCGTGATCGCCGAACGCGATCCATCTCTGGCCCAGCTGCGACTTAACCAAGTAATGAGACGGGTGGACGGATGGATGACGGAACACGGACTCCGACTGGCCACATCCAAGACAGAACTGATGCTACTAACGCGAAAGAGGATACAGACGATCATACCGATGACTGTTGGGACAGAGATGATGGAGACCAGGAATGAAATCAAGTATGTGGGGGTCACCCTGGATACGAAGATGACTTTCTGGCCCCACATAAGACGGACGGCCGAGAGGGCGGCGGAGAGAGTAAAATCTCTGAGCCGCTTGATGGCAAATACAATAGGACCGAGACCGAGCAAACGTCGGCTACTCATGTCGACGACCCACTCGATCCTCCTATACGGCGCCGAGATATGGGGGGAAGGTACAGAGATACAGAGATGGGATGGTACAGAGACAAGGTGCGCTCAGGATCGCGTGCGCCTACAGGACTGTCTCGGCAGGGGCAGTCCTGGTCGTGGCGGGTGTGATCCCGGTGGACCTCCTAGCTTTCGAGCGAAGGAGAATCTACCTTCAGAGTACACGGACGGGACGGGCAGAAGCGGCAAGAAGGGAACGGGAGACGACGATACGACAATGGCAGATCAGATGGACGAACGAGACATCTGGGACGTGGACAAAACGACTGATACCGGAACTGAAACCGTGGATCGGAAGGAGCGGCGGGGAGGTAAACTTTTATCTCACGCAGTTTCTGACGGGACACGGATACTTTAGACGATACCTACACAACATGGGGAGGGTACGGACTGCAGACTGCAAATACTGAGGACACGACCGAGACGATGCGGAACACACGTTCTTCACATGTGACCGTTGGACCGAGACGAGACGACGACTAGAGGCGACAGCTGGAGAAATCACGCCAGACAACATCGTTGGCGTGATGACCCAGGACAGCGAACGGTGGGCCCTCGTGTCCACCTTCGTAGAGACTGTCCTTAGGAGAAAAAATGCAGACGGATGCTTGGGTGACTGAGCGAATGAGAAGGGCCGGCACTCAGTAGTCAAGACCACGACAATACGATACGAACCAGAAAAGAGTACATGGACAGGATGTTCGGCCGGAAGTAATGCTAACGCAGTCCACGGCCGGGCATCAGACAGAAGTGGTTCCCCGTCCTGACCAAGGAATTTCGATTTCTTGGCCAGGGGAGGGGGGGGGGGGGTTTAGCCGGTATGCATCTCGCGGAATTTGTAGCCGAGAGGGATGACCCCCTCCGATCCTATGTAGCGGGATGAGAGCCCGGCACACGGATGTCGACGCCGCTCCGGGTTTTAAGGGGCAAACCCTCACCTCTGGCGCGGCGGAGATGCCCACGGTCTTTAACAGATTTTTCCCCCTTTTCACCACGTTAAAAAAAAAAAATGAAATTAGTTCGCAATTATGAAAAAATGTTATTGAAAATTTCGCGAAAAGAGCGAACGTTTGCAAACGGGGACGATACGACTATTTATTGGATATTGTGTTCCACACATAACCTCCATGTTTGTACCTCATATTTAAATGAAAAAATATTCTTACTTCTCAAATAAATAATACGTTATATTAATAAATTAAAATGTTCGGTCATTTTGAGACACCTTTTATTAGTAAAAATTAAATGTAACAACAATCGAAGTGTCGCGACAATACAAAATAAATTGGGATACGGCTGCGCATAGAGGACCAGAGAACCGAAAGTAAAACAAGCCTTCCAAGTGGACAACAAATAATCCCCGCAGAGTCTGGACGCCGCGGCCACGGGGTTATAATTCCGCCTTTCTGAAGTTCGGCAAGTGTCGGCCACTCGCTCGTACAATAACATGGAAACTCGTCATAAAGTCCGTCACCCGCATCTCGTTACCAATTGTGGTAGCGAGCGAGCCCTCGAACCCTCACCTGGCTGGCTCATTATTCTATGATCGTTCAGGCACGCATGCAAACGAGGTGTCGAGCACTCGACAGGGACGTGGTGCAGCCACTATTAGAGCGGGAGCGATAGAAAATGAGGGAGGTTGAGGGAGTGAGGTAGGTACGAAGGGAGCACGAGAAAGACAGAGAGAGAGAGAGTATGCGAAGCTCGCTGTTGCTAGATTCGCTGGTCTTTACAAAATCCGGAGTATACGTGGAACAATCATACACGTAGAGCCCTCCGACCTGTAGCCACTTGCAACAACCCTTGCCACCGATATCCCTCGCTTGATATGTCCGGTCGCCGATGATTAATGGCGATCCTGCAAGAGCGAGAGATAGCTATATATTATATATACATGGTAAAGGGACAATTTGAACCCTTTAAATTCATGCAATGTTGTCTATCACCATATTTGGCTGTTTTAAGGACAGTCCTTGAACTTTTTTCAATCTAATGGTTGATTTTGAGGATAGGATGCTCCTTAAATGGCCTTTATATAAATATGTTTACATTTGTCCAAATGTGGTTTTGAAGACATTGAGGTGTACATAATGTTGAGCATGGGGACATTTGGCTACCATTATGTCGGTCCTTGAAGACCATTCCCCACGTCACGAATTTCCTCACACACACACACACGCACACACGCGCACACGCGCACACGCACACACGCACACACACACCGCCACAGACATAGATATCGATACGCAGAGAGAAAAAGAGAGCGAGAGAATGAATGGATGAATGAAATGTTTATTGCCAAGAATTGAATAAAAAGTGGCAGTCGAGACTGCCGAGTACAGCGTCCGTAAAAATAGGAAAGTAAAGTAAAGAAAAGTATATAAATTAAAGTAAGGGAAGGTAAAGTAGAGTAAAGTTAAGAGGATTAAGTAAAGAATATAAGTGAATACAGGTAAGGTAAAGTTAAGGTTAAGGGCGAGGCTCTCTCGGTTAAGTCCTCTCCTAATGAGGGCCTGCAAGCCCGACAGATGTCGAAAGCCGGATGGCTAGGGGCCATCGTAACGAGTATACCCATCAGACAGGGATCGAGGCGGCAGTGTTGCTGTTAGGTTCAAGCAACCCGGACTTCAATGTGGTCTTGAAGACGGGAAGAGTAGGTGCCTCGGTGGTGGCGTGCGGTAGACAGTTCCAAATGTACGGCCCTGTGACTGCGAAGGAGTAGCGGTACGCTACCGTGCGGTGACTAGGCACCACCAGTCGCTGGTTGAGATGTCGTCTGAGCATGCGAGAGGGGTTAGACGCGAGCAGCAGGTCCCTCTGGATCGCAGGGCCACCTTCCCGTAAGGCCTTGTAAACCGCGCATGCGAGGGCGAATATTCTGATGTCTTCAACTGTGAGCCAGCCAAAACTACGTCTGCAGGGGGTGATCGATGCATCACGTGGCAGGCTGTAGATAAACCGAATACCTCTATTGACGAGCCGCTGCAATTTGAAGTTATTTCAGCACCCCACTCCGAGTAGGGCATACGAACAATAACTAAGGTGCGGTAGGAGTAGCGCGCCTACGAGCGTCTTGCGAAGATTCCTGTCAGTAAGGTCGCGAAACTGTTGGAGTTTATACAATACGCCATTGACTCTCGATGATATACTCGCTATGTGGCCGTGGAAGGTCAGTTTGGAGTCGATAATCACCCCAAGGTTTTTCACCGAGGAGACAAGCGGGATAGTGATCCGCCCATCGCCAAGTGTAGAAAGCTCCGTCAGATTGATGCGATTGATGGAGCGTTTATTTCCCAGGCTAATTGCTTTAGTCTTGAGCAGATTCAGCCGCAAGTGATTCGTCTCCGCCCAAGCCCCGATACGGGCGATATCCTCGTTGATCCGACACAAACAAGCAGGTAAATCCTCAGGTGAGCAGCTGGCGTAGATTGGCAGATCATCGGCGTAGAGAAGACGCTTGGCGTTGCGAATGACTGGCCCAATGTCGTTAAAGAAGAGCGAGAACAGAAGAGGGCCAAGCACGGAGCCCTGAGGAACTCCAGTGTTAGTGTTAAGCCAGGGTGTTAAAGATCCATCCTCACGCTTTACCGCCTGCTTACGTTCGTTTAAATAAGAGGCAACCCAACCCAGGCCATCGTTTGAGAAGCCGATACGACGGAGTTTGCACAAGAGGATGCCATGTGAGACCGTGTCGAAAGCCTTCGAGATGTCGAACAAGACCAATACCGTTACCTGCCGTCGATCCATCCCGGACCTGACGTCATTTAGCAGAGAGAGATTTAGAAATTTAGAGAGAGAGAGAGAGAGAGAGAGAGAGAGAGAGAGAGAGAGAGAGATGACTTGCCGCTGATGGATGGGCGGCCGACAGATGCAGGTCTGCCTATAAATAAGGATGATGAGGGTACTCTCCCGCCGGAGCATGGGGCTCACCAGTCGACGATTTTGCTCACTGTTCCAACTCGCCTTTCGCGAGTGGATATATCCACGAAAGTGACTCTCCGACACGCCGACAAACAAGCCGCAGAATGACGCCGAAAATATATGAACACCCACCGATCTCATGTTTTCCCCTGGTTCCTCCCTCGCGCCTGTGTCCCGCGCCAACCTTTTTTTTCCTTTCAATGGGCCGAGTGTGATGAAATATGGTGGCAAAAATTCGTTCGCCCTTCTCCTTGACTCTCTTCTGGATGACGAGAGTGGGGCAGAACGGAATCGATCTAGTCGCGGACTAATATCGGTCGACTAATAAATCGATGAATTAATTGAAGAAGAGGCTCTTAAGTTAGTCTATAATTGTATGAGCAAATTTGATGATAAAATGAGTGGATGAAAGAACAGATGAATATGTAGATTGATAACTTAATAAGGGATTGAATTGATTAATCATCAAATTAGTATGAAAAGAACTGAGTAAATGAGTGAATCGATGAATGTGCTAATGAGTACATAAATAAATAAATAAATGAAGACATGGAGAAATGAATAAATGAATAAATGAATAAATGAATAAAGGAATAAATGAATAAATGAATAAATGAATAAATGAATAAATGAATAAATGAATAAATGAATAAATGTATAAATGAATAAATGAATAAATGAATAAATGAATAAATGAATAAATGAATAAATGAATAAATGAATAAATGAATAAATAAATTAATTAATAAATGAATAAGGAACAAATAGATAAGTGAATGATTAAACGAATTAATAAATAAATAAGTAAATCAATAAAAATCAATACATACGTAAATAATAACACATTAGGATATGAGTACGAAAAAACTCTTTCAAACGGGTGTGAGTTTACAGCACGAGCCGAATGCGACTGTTGCAATCACACGAGATTAGAATGTTTATTTGACCAAGTGAAATAAATAAACAAATACATAAATGCGCAGAATAAAGATCGACATTTTCCTTCCCCCTACACCCCACTGGAGCGACCATTTTGGGGCACCCGATCTATCCGCATACACATGTTCCCACGTCAAGGTTTCATCCCTTTGTCCACTGAAATCCAAGGAATCTTCGCAGATACTTTTTTTGTTTGTTTTTTTTTTGCTCCCGAATCGGCGTGATCGGCGAGGTGCTGCATACGAGATTTCGTCTTTTTCTGTCTTCTTGCTTCTCGCCTTCCGCGCTTTATGGCTTCGGGTGTACGTGTTCGAGATGCCCGCAGGGATATGCTCCAGGAATATCCTCCGAGGAAAGCCTCAAAAGGTCCTGAATAAAAGATTGTATCTGTTTTTTATCTCTCTCCCTCTCCCCCCCCCCCCCCCCCCCTCCTCTCTCCTTCTCGTGGACATTTGTCCGCGTTTCGCACGATGTCAAGCCACTCCAGTCTCCTCGCGAACGATTTTCTGCAGTTATTTTCGGCGCGATTCGGCGGAGAGGACACAATCGCAAACACGAACGGAAATTCAACAATCCGCGAGAGAGACACGTCATTTACATTCACATATACGATATCCACCCGGCCCCCTGACCTGCCCCTCAAACGCCGCTGCCCTGAAAAGATATTTATATTTAAGTTGTCAATATATGTATATTATTTTAGCCTCAAAATATTTTCTCTCTTGTCGTGGCGCTTTTTCATCACCGTTAGACAGTCGAGTAGTCGCATCCCCTGGTACTTTTATCATGTTTTCATTAGACGCCGTAAATAAAAGCGGTCGGGGGGGGGGAGGAAACAATTGCATACAATTAGGACTGTTTAACTTCTTCCTCCCTCTTGCCTCTGGTGTGTCTTACTTGACGTGTATTTTTCTGCTCCTATCTTTCTTCTTCGCACTGCTTCTTTCTGCCTGCGGGCGTTTTTTTATTTCAGCACTAAAGCACGCAAAACTTTGCTTTCCATCGATGGTATCATTATTATTTCTCAATACATCCCACACGATGAGAAATTTCGATGGAAAGTGTTGACGGATTTCCCAATCTGGATTCTCTTATCGATGGCCATTGTTACATCGGCCTTGCTTGGCATAAACGCTATAGTCAACCATCTATAGTCTGCTGCCACGTCGAGGTATCTCGCCCGCAAAACGTTATACTCTCCTATTTATTGCCACGTAAGCGACAATAAGTCTTCGAGAAAGTGTTTACTAGAAGGTACGTCTGGCTTATCTTTCTTGTATGTCGCCCGTCGCTCGATGTCCTATATTGAGCAGAATTCGCAAATCGCACCGAGCATCTCGATCTATAAGTAGATATCGATATCTCATCCGTTGGTCACTGTGTTATTCTTCACTCACCGTTAAAGTCAACTTCCATAACTTCGTGTATATCGAAAACGTGCTATAAATGCAAAAAAGAATTTGTAAATCTCGTATTAAATTGTCTGGACTGTAATAGAAATTTTCACCCGGAATGTGCAAAAATCTATTTAGTTACTAAGTCAGCGAAAGCCTGTTGCGTATATAATTTTGTACGTCCATCAGAAACAACAACCGGTACTCCTAAAGTAATGCAACGACAGGCGCTTAAGGCCGTCTTCTAGTCTAGAGGGCCAAAATTTGGGGATTTTTCAACATGCGATTAAAAAAAACAAAAAATATTTCCGTATCTATCTTTTTACCACATATTTATTCATCCATTGACATTGTATAAAAAAATTGGCGAAAAAAAAATCCATAATTCTGGTAGATGCAGGCTGGTAAAGGGGGGGTGGAAAAAAAAAACGGCCTCTCCTGCTTGACATGATTCCAACCCTCTTGGTCATCTGAAAAAAAAAAATAGATTCTTAATTAGTAAGGATCTCATTATAGCCCCTACCTCAGGCAAAAAAAAAGTCGCAAAATGGCGGCTGTTTAAAAAAAAAGGTCATTTTTGCCGTTTTTTTTTCACGATTGTTGATTTTTTTAAAATAATTAGTAACAAAATTTCGCGATAAATCTGGTAGGGGCGATAGAGGGGTGTATAGAGAAGGTCCACAAAAAATTTCAAGTAAATCGGTTCATTACAACTTGAGATATCACGTCAACCGTCTCGAAAAAAGTAGTTTCGAGAAAAACGCGTTTAAAGATTCGAGTATAGTTTCAGGCAGTCTAAGTCATATAATGGTACATATACTTACATTTCGTTAATCGGCGATTCCTCGTGAATATCACAAAGGGTAGGGGACCTCAGGTAGTCAAGAAACGTGAATATCACGAAGGGTAGGGCCTCAGGTAGTCGAGCAGACGGAACCGTCTATTGTTCGATTCGGTCCGGCAGCGCCGGTTAAGTTTCCACCTCACTAATTACAGCTGTAACTCCGTTAATATTTGGAATTTCCAAATTTCCTTTGGAGGGTATATTCTTGAAATACTAAACATTGAAAATATGCAAAAAAAATCGATTTTTTCAAAATTCTAGACTAGAAGACGGCCTTAACGCACCCTCACCGGATGGTGCGTCGGTTTCTGATGCCGCGTATGCGGATTAAATATCTGTATCGAAGCAGGATAGTATACTGGACAAAATCCTTGAGGAGATTTCCTCCGTTCGTCAACGCCAGGATAAAACAAATATTGATCTCCAACTGCTCTTAGAACGTATACCGGCGATAGATTCCAAACTAAGTGAGCATTCTGTTGAGATTTCGGCTCTGAAGCATGAAAACTCAAATCTTGAAAAAGAAGTAAATTCATTAAACTCAAATGACAAATTTGCAGGGCATGTCTCCCAATTCGAGCGATTTAATCTTGAGAGGAATACCATTTGACCCGTCTATTCTGGCTGACCAATCTGTTAAGAAGATTTTTGAGATTCTCGGTATTGGTGAATTATCTGCTCATGTTTTGTCAATCGGGAGAGTTAACCATGATTGTAGTGCAGGAATATCGGGAGCTTCTACAAGATTGAAAGTGTCGTATATTATTTTGCTCACTTCCAATTCCGTGAGAGGCATAGTGCTGAATAAGAAGAAAACAAAGAAAGATTTAAAATGGTCGGAAGTTTATCCTGATTGCGATCCTGCGATTAAAATTTTTAATATTTACTGAAATGAGCTACTGCAATCGGCCACATATAAACTATTAAGACTCCTTAAACAAAACGCTGCACAAGCTGGCTTTAAGTATGTATGGACAAAAAATGAGATTATTTATGCTCGGAAAACCGATGATCAATACCCCCTCACAATAAATTATCTAGAGGACCTCACTTCAGATCAGGCTTGACTGTGTCCAAGGTTCAGCCCCTAGTGCTCATTCATTGCCGCTCACTTGTAAAATATTGAAAATCGCTCAGTTCAATGCACACTCCTTGCTAAAGCACAATGATCAGGTAAGCATTTTCTTTGAAAATAATTTCTTTCATATCATCAGCATAGCTGAGACTTGGCTGCATCATCATGTACACGATGTTTTGGTAAGACTAGACCATTACTTTCTGCTTCGCAATGATAGAGAGAGAAAAAAGGGTGGGGGCATTGCATGCTTCATTCACCGTTCTCTTTAGGCTCAGCTCCTGGCGTCATCACCAAATATTTTTTCTAATGCACCTGAATTTATGATTTTGCAAATCTTCCAAGATCAATCACATTCTCTGCTATTTGCATCTGTATATCGTCGGCTCTAAGGACGTCTTTTTGACGATTTTATTGATGCATTTCATCATCATTCTCATGCTTATAATCATCTTTTTATTGCTGGAGATCAAATTGTAATTTGTTGATTAACTCGTTTGAATCGGATTCTCTTAGAAATTTCGTTGCATCGTTTGCCCTTTATTTAGTTCCATCGCTGGCCACTTTTCATACGACCACGAGCAACTCATGGCTTGATGTCATGATAGTTGATGATGAGGAAAAGGTAGTTTCTTTTTAAAAATCGGATGCTCCATTTATGAATGGACATGATCGTGTAAGGCTGTCTTATAAGTGTGATATTTCACCTGGAAATGAACAAACTGTTCGCCGTAGGAGTATGGTTCGTTTTAACGAATCTGAATACTCTAATCTCGTGACCGCTTTATTTGACATAAATAGTGATCTTACTGCACCCACGTCATCTATTGATACACGTACTACCTCTTTTTCCAGTTCGCTCATCAAGGCCATGGATATTGTTGCTCCATTCTGTTGTTTTCAAGCGAAAAAACCAGTTAATCCGTGGCTATCAGAATCTTTGAAGAACAGAATCAAGGAACGTTCCAAACTATATAAACCGGCAAAACGTGCGAACAGCTTGTTGGGCTTCGCGCTTTACAGACAGTTCAGGGATTCTCTAACAGACGATCTAAGAGCAGCAAGAAATTAATTCCATTTGAACATATTAACATCTATCTCCGACCCCTCAATACTATGGAACGAATTAACTCGACTAGGTCTTTTTAAGGCTAATTGCGGTTCTCCACTTCATCACTTCTCTTCTGAGATTCTTAACGACTATTATGTCAATGTATCTAGCTCTGATCAGGTATTAAATGTGATGATACTTTTCAATTCCTTGAGCGCTACCCCAGAGGCGCCCATATTTTTTATTTTCGTACCACGAACGCTTAAGAAATTCTTCGAGGCATAAACTCGACTACTTCAATGTCTTTAACTGCTGAACCGGATGGCATTTCAAATTTTTGTATAATAAAGGCGATAAATACTGTTGCTTTACAGCTTGAAATGATTTTTAATCAATCGATTACGGAAGGAAATTTTCCAGCATGTTGGAAACGTGCTTTCATCAGAGCCCTTTCGAAAATAAGATGACCAGCGTCACCATCGGATACAAGGCCCATCGCTAATTTATCGGAGGTGTCTAAATTGTTTGAGCGCTTAATTAAGGATCAAGTCGTTGACTTTATTGAAAGCAACAATATTATTGATGATAGGCAATCAGCCTACCGTTCCAACTTTAGCACTTAAACTGCACTTCTTAAGATAGGAGACGATGTTAGGCGAGCAGTTGACAATCGTCGTCTAACCATACTCGTCCTTTTCAATTTTAGTAAGGCTTTTGATTCAGTATTACACTATCTGCTTCTATCTAAACTTCAGCGCTTAGTTGATAATTGTGGTAATTCCTCTGCGTGACTGAATACTATGATGGGAGTACCTCAGGGGTCGGTGCCTGGGCCGATTTTATTTTCTCTGTTTATAAATTATGTCGCTGAGGACTTACGACATACCGAACACATGATTTTTGCTGATGACGTTCAGGTTTACTGTAGCTGTGGACCCTATGAACTTCATCTCGCTCTCGCCAAGGTGCAGCAGAATGTTGATGTACTTGCAAGTTATGCACGGAAAAATGGTCTTATCTGCATTTACATACAGTGTGTCGACAGTGTGGATCACGCTCAGGTATTAACTATAAAGGCTGCGATAGAATGCAACCCGATTAAATAGGTAACGAACTTACATTATAACTAAAGTACTTATACTTGAAGAATTACTCAGAAATGTGTGAAGTCCGTCAGACTTGAGACCGTTCGATTTCTGAGGGGAGAGATTTTTTTACAAGGCTAAAAAATCGATGATTTTGTGGAATTTTTTTAGAAGGTAAATAATTATTGCGGATTTCGTTAACTTTAGAATTTACTAGAGTGTACTTTGATTTACCAAAGTGTATTTCTTAAGTTACAAAAAATAAAAAAATCGCTGAAATATCCCGCTGGCTTTGGAGCAGGTCGACTCGGGACTTCGAAAAAGGTATACACTCTGGTGCTCGTTGTGTTCATCTGAAATCAACACGTTTGAAGATTTTTATTGGAAACATTCATAGTTCGTCTGTAAGACTAAAAAAAAGTAAAAAATAAAAAATTGGAAGAATTATACCATTTTTAAATCCGATTTTTTATGACATTTTTCTTATATTTTAATATCAAAAAGTACTTTTTTTGGCCGATTCTTTAAAACTATAGGCTTACAGACAAGGTAGTACTTTTACGGCCAAAAAAAGTACTTACGGCCAAAAAGTACTTTTTTGGCCGATTCTTTAAAACTATAGGCTTACAGACAAGGTAGTGATGTTTTTCAGTCATGTGCCAAATTTGATTAAGATTGTTTGAATAGTTTTTACGTGAGGATGTAAGCCAATTTGAAAAATGTACTTTTGAGTAAAACGCGTTTAAAGTTTGGTCACGGAAAAAGTCATATATAATATTAGGTGTAGTAAAAAGAAATCCATTATTTTTGCAATAGATGGCTTTAGTAATCCGTATCTCGAGTTGTATAAGTGCGATCGGATCACGCTAGATGGCGTTAGAAAGATAAGATTTCGTACTAAAATAAATATCTCAGACAGTTTTGTGATTGCTTGACTCAATATTTTTTGAGCGCGCGTCAAAGATGGCCACCAGCAAAGTGAAAATACGCCATATTTTACAGTTTTTCTTCGATAAAGACGAAAACGCAAGCCAGGCGGCTGAAAATGTGAATAGTGTTTATGGTCCTGATACTGTAACAGCCAATCACGCGCAATTTTGGTTTCGTCGATTCCGTTCCGGTAATTTTGATGTCAAAGTTGCACCACGCTCTGGAAGGCCAATTGTTGAAAATGCCGATCAAATAATGGAAATCGTCGAGTCCGACCGTCATGTAAGCACTATTTCGATTACCCAGGAGCTAAACATTGAACAAAAAACCGTTTGGGACCACTTGAATAAGGCTGGATACAAAAAGAAGCTCGATGTATGGGTGCCACACGAGTTAACGCAAAAAACCTCATGGAACGAATTTCCATCTGCGAATCGCTGCTGAATCGCAACAAAATCGACCCATTTCTGAAGTGGATGGTGACCGGAGATGAAAAGTGGGTCACTTACGACAACGTCAAGCGAAAACGGTCGTGGTCGAATCGCGGTGAGCCGGCGCAAACGGTGGCCAAGCCAGGATTGACGGTCAGGAAGATTTTACTGCGTGTTTGGTGGGATTGGCAGGGAATCATGACTATTATGAGCTGCTCCCCTACGGCCAAACTCTCAATTCGGACCTGTACTGTCAACAATTGGACCGTCTAAAAGAAGCAATCGCCCAAAAGCGATCAGCTTTGTTCAATAGGAGAGGGATTGTGTTCCATCAGGACAACGCCAGACCACACACATCGATAGTGACTCGCCAGAAGCTCCGGGAGCTTGGTTGGGAGATTCTTATACATCTACCTTATAGTCCGGATGTGGCACCAAGTGATTACCACCTGTTCCTGTCTATGGCGAAAGATTTTGCTGGTGAAAAATTTGCCTCAAGAGAAGCTTGTAAAAATCGACTGTCCCAGTTCTTTGCCAATAGGGACGAGGGTTTCTATGAGAAAGGCATAATGAAATTACCTTCAAAGTGGCAACAAGTTATCGATCGAAACGGTTCATATTAGACCTAAATCAGATCATTCTAACTATCCTAAATAAAGCCTTCAATTTCATGCAAAAATAATGGATTTCTTTTTACTACACCTTATATTAAGCCTTCAGATTCTTAGAAGAATTGATTTGCTTCAGCCATTTGATTTTTTCGTGCTTTTCGAGCCTCTTTAGCCGATAAGGAGCTGCGCCGCTCCGGTCGATGCACCCGTCGAGCATCGGCGCTGTTGGCGTAATTTTTGCATTGAGTTCCAATTATGATATCCAATGCAAGCATGGTTTTTAAAATCGATGTATTTCCTTCGTTGAATACTCCAGCCGCAAAATAGGATGCATTTTCGACGTTTTTCAGTCCAAATTTCAAGTGCTTCGGAGCCAAGATCCAGATCGAGTTGAAACTTTCATTGGCATTTTGAGCATTTTGAGCATGCTCAAAATTAACCATGGATGCTTTTGGAAACAGTAAAGTATAAAAGATAGGTAGCTCCGTCGGTAACGCAGGACTATGCATGCAGTGCCCTCGAGCGTCAGCAAGTTGTGTCACGTCTGTGGCTATAAATTACAAACGGCTTCGAATGTTGGTTTAAAATTTTTATACGATATTTCTAAGACATGGGACTAACGTTTTATGAAAAAAATCTAGTTTTTGAAAGTCGTAAAGGATCTCCACCCTGAACAGGTGCTCATGCAAAAGCAGCTTGAAATGAGAAAGAGAAGAAGCACCCGTTAGTGCTGAAGGCAAAGAGTGCCAGAATTAGGCAGCTGAAAGACCGAACGAGCCGCGGAGCGAAGCTATCGAGTTATGAGGTATGTCAAATGTAGGCTGAAGTAATCGAGCCGAGCACCGCGCGGAGCGTTCAGCCAGGGGAAGGAGTTCGCGCAGGTATGCGGGGAATTCAGGCAGAGGATGCGGTATTTAAGGCAACCCAGAAAGTAGAGGCCCCTGTTGGATACGGAAAGCTATCCCAACCTAAGACGATAGGCAGAAACGTGCTCGTCGCGCCTTAGGTTAGAACTGAAGCGAACACTGGTTGACAAGGGACTGAAGTTTCGAACTCAAGTAATTAGTTAAGTCGAGGAACAGGCAGCAATAGCCGAGGTAGGGAAAGACCAGAGAAACTACCAGATTAGTTCGAAGCGCACAAGGAAACGGTTTCCGGTGCCCCTACGATTTGGTTCATTTTTTATGTTATTCTTCATTGAAATCTAAGAGACACGTATTTTTATCGGCGGAAAAACAGTTTCGAGGAGTGAAACTGACCCTCCAAGTTTGGCACCCGCCGAGTGACTTTGTAGTTTCGCATAGTTCCCATCAAGATATTTGAATGAAACCCAATTCGAGAACAATGCTTATGACGGAAAATGATCAATGCGCCTTTTCCAGTTCCGAGGGGAGTGAATAACGGTAAATTAAAGGGGCTGAAAGTAAAAAAAAATTCGTATAACTCGAAATCTTTTTTTCATCTCAATGAAACCAGTTTTACTCGAAAGAGCTTGAAAAAATATAACATACAGGCGTTTGCGTTTTGCGAGAAAAAAAAAACCCCTTTTCTGGGTGACTACCCCTGTATAATACCGTTTCGGGTGTCCCCCTCCGATTTCGTTTATTTTTGAATATGTTGTTCTTCATGGAAATCAAGGAGACACGTATCTTTTTTATCGGCGGCAAAACAGTTCTAAGGGGTGAAACACGCCCTCAAAGTGACTTTTGCAGTTTTGCACATCATTATTCAAGATATTCGAATGAAACAAATTCGAGGATAATGCTTATGGCGAATAATAAAAATTCGCTTCCGTCAATTCCGAGGGGATGAAGAAATTTATATGGGTTAAAAGTCGAAAGTCGACCCCTTAAAATTTTGCCGCCGATAAAAAAAATACGTGTCTCTCTGATTTCGATGAAGAATAACATAATCAAAAAATGAACGAAATCGGAGGGAAACACCGGAAACGGTATTGTACAGGGTCATTCACCCCCAAAAGCGTTTTTTTTCGAAAAACGCAAAAACCCGTATCTTTTACTTTTTCAAGCACTTTCGAATGCAATTGGTTTCATCGAGATAAAAAAAAAAGTTTTCGAGTTACACGAATTTTTCGACTTCCCAACCCCTATACATTTACCCCTATCCACGTAATATCGTTCGACTTATCCACCATAATCGTGGATAAGTCGAAACGAGTGGATGGATGAAAGTCAGATATCGCACGTGTAGCATCATGGAAGTCGGCTCGAGATAGAGGTTCACTATTAGTAGAAGCAGAGAAGTGGATGTTGAGCTGGGCG
>CAWVQM010000150.1:0-28046 GCA_963932345.1 Ophion ventricosus | reverse complement strand
TTCTCTCGTATCTGTCAATATATTTATATATATATATGCATTTATTTATTTATTACTTATTCACTTATATACTTATATTATATTATGTATTAAATGTTACATAAATATTCCATATATATATATATATATATATATGTATAATATTTCTTTTAATAATATATATGATCAAAGAACAATTTAAACCTTTTCTATCCATGTGATGTTAACTATCAGCGCATCTGGCTATTTTAAGGACGTTGCTCGAAATTAATTATCTACGAAAATAACTCATATATATACGCTACTGGCGAATAGTTTCCGGACAAAAATTCAAAAAAGTTCCGGAACGATTTTTTATGCCTTTTCGCCGATAGTTGACATAATGAATTTAATCAACGGCATTTTGAAGGGGAGGAATTCACCTTCATTCCGTTAATTTTAACTTTTTACTATTTTTTTTATGACTAGTACCCATTTCGAAAACGACCATTTTTCGCCTTTTTTTGTTCCTTTTCTGATGGACACCGTTTACAGACAAAAATTTTTCTATACATTTCTTTGACCGGAATAATAAAGGGGGAAGCTCAAGCTTCAATTTTGTTTTTTTTTAAGTTTCGTACGATTTTTTTTCTAAAGATATTTTGATTAAAAAAAAGAGACAATTTGAAAAATAACGTGTAACGTGAAAACGACAAGGATTCAAAGAAAACTTCAAGATAGAAAAAAGTTGAATCTTTTTTCGTTGAGATCGCGAGAATTTTTTTCAGATTTTATTTCGAAATTTTTTTTACCTATTTTCGGTAAAAAAATCAGATGATGTAATTACCGTAACTCGAGAAAAAAATGTCGAAAAAAATCTGAAATAATTCTATTGCGTTTAAAAATAAAAATAAAAAAAAATCCCCTCTTGAAATTTTACCACAAACCCCTTAGTTCTCGACTTACGGTAATTCAATCATCTGATTTTTTACCAAAAATAGGTGAAAAAAAAATTTCGAAAAAAAAATCTGAAAAAATTCTCGCGAACTCAACGAAACTCGATTCAACTTTTTACTATCTTGAGGTGAAAACCTCAATCCTTGAACCCTTGTCGTTTTCGCGTTACGCGTTATTTTTCAAATTGTCTCTTTTTTTCAAAAAAATCAAAATATCTTTAGAAAACAAAATCGTACGAGGCTTAAAAAAAAAACAAAATTGAAGCTTGAGCTTCCCCCTTTAAAATTCCGGTGAAAGAAATGCATAACAAAAAAAATGTCTGTAAACGGGGTCCACCAGAAAAGGAACAAAAAGAACGCAAAAAATGGTCGTTTTTGAAAAAGGGTACTAGTCGTAAAAAAAATGGTAATAAATTTTCAAAAAAAAAACGGAATGAAGGTGAATTCCTCCCCTTCAAAATGCCGCTTATTAAATTCATTTGTGTCAACTATCGGCGAAATGGCATAAAAAATCGTTCCGGAACTTTTTTGAATGTTTGTCCGGAAACTTTTCGCCGGTAGTGTGTGTGTGTGTGTGTGTATATATATATATATATATATATATATATATATATATGGGTACAAACGAATAAATATATATCTATAAATTGCAACGAACAGAGGCGCGGGTTGCTCGGGCCACGGATCGTCGGTTCCGCGACGAAATGCATAAATACATGAGCACCATACCTTCGAGACGAGCCCTCGAACTACAGAGAGAGAGAGAGAGAGAGAGAGAGAGAGAGAGAGAAAGAAAGAAAGAGACTCTGTGTCGTTGAATTTAGAAAGAGGACCACACACGAGGCATCAGGGAGTCATACGTACTGCACTCGGTGAAAGGACTCGAAGAAAATGAATTGACACGTGGAAAGGGCGAAAATAATCGTAATAACAACGACGAGGCAAAAATTGTCCGAATACGAGGCCGAGAGACGAATCAGAAAAATAGAAATATCAAGAAGCGTCGGAACTCTCATGACTTTTCACAATATCATCTATGCAAGATAATCCCTTTTTTTTCTATGCAACGAAAATTGTGTACCGAAATTGACAGCTCGAAAACGGCAAAAAAAGACGCAAGAATCACGATAAAAAAAAAAAATTATAGCAGGATGAATTGCCGAGTATCCAATTGTTAACGTTTGTCAAGTTAGTTTCATTGTCAACCCTTAGGAAGAGTCGGAGGATTCGCTTGTTTCGTCGTAACGTAGTAACCATCATAGCGAACGTCACGTTTATTTCACGCTGTGCGAGACGAGAAGTAGACTTCCCGGAATCTCCGAGATTTCCCAGTGAGAGGGCATTCCAGCCGGAATTACTGTCACGCGAGTAATTACGCGCGAACCTATATCGTGCAAGCTCTAGATGCGAGCGTGTGGAAAGCTCTTCTCTCTCTCTCTCTCTCTCTCTCTCTCTCTCTCTCTCTCTCTCTCTCTCTCTCTCTCTATCTCTCCCTCCCTCACGCGCGCGTTACTTCCCGGGGGAGAAAAGGGCTTTCGTTGCGCTCTCTCAGACAAGCATCGTAGAAGTGTGTAGAATAACAGGAACGGCAAAAGCATCACGAACTGCCTCTTTGCCGCATTTGCTGCGTTGCTCAGCTTCGCTCCGCTCGCATTTCCTTCATCCCTATACAAAATCTACGTACATGTGTGTCTGTCTGTGTGTGTGTGTGTGTACGTACTCCTTTCTCACGATTCTGCCTGGCAAACCAGAGCTAATAAAAGCCCACAATTACCTCCGGTTTGGGCACCATTTGTCTTGACGCCACTACCACCACCACCACCTACCACCAGCCCAACCATCGTCTCGTGCCCGATATAATTCACCACCATCCAAGGCAACAACACATTGTTGCCTAATGAGGTGTAAAACATTCCGGTATATCGGACTGTCTGCCAGAGTCTCAGAGCTCCCAACCTATCTATGTATATGTTTCCATTGCTCTCCAGAAAATTCATCCCCCTAAAAGAAGAAGCGCACCCCATGCTCAACGTATATAGGTCGATATTCTTAGGTTTCTGGGTGAACGTACATGGGGAAATTTTGAGGGAATTCGGCTTCAAGAATCGTCCTCGTAGTAGCCTACTATCCCAATACACAACATTACAGAAAGCTCCAAGCCCTTTACAAACACTTCTGGATAAATGTAGGCATATTTGTATGAAGAATATTCCAAAAATCTCCCTGTCACCAAAATCAACGAATCTAAATCAATTTCGAGGGCCTCGATACAGGAGATGTGCTCTTAGCCAATAATACGTGAAACTAACGGGTCCAAAATGTTCTTTCTTCATACATATAAATATCTCTATATATATATATATATATATATATATGATGTGAAGCCACAGTGATTTGCGACGATAGAGCCGCATCGACAGGCGACGCACGTGTTTCCACACAGACGCACACCCACGCTGTGCAAAGAACGTCACGGGAGTGCAAAACGTGTAAGGTACACACAAAAAGGGGGTAGAGCTTTTTCTCTTTTCTACACGCTCGGAAAGGAGAGAGAAAGAGAGGGAGAGAGAGAGAGAGAGAGAGGAGAGAGAGAGAGAGAGAGAGAGAGAGAGAGAGAGAGAGAACGTTATGATATATTTGTAATCATGTTACCTCGTACGTGACCTTCCATTACAACTGCTTCTCGATAACAAATTGTTACACAGAATACGGACTCGTGGAGGCGAAAGAAAGAGACCTTCTTATTTCACTTTATGGGCTTTTTGAGCCCTTTCCACGCGTTTTTTTTTTGCTTCCTTCTTCATCTCTTCTCACCCACGAGGTTTACGGCACCCTCGTGGATATCCTCCACGATCAGGAGAGCACTTCGGGGACAATAGTAATTTTTATTGTAGCATATATATATATTTATGTGTGTGTACATATATATCTCGCGATTGAGTAAATTCGATTTATGGATTCGTTTACGGTGCAATAACGAGCCATAATTTAACGGGATCCTACGAAAAAGGAAGTCACGTTCTCTGCAAGGAAAATGGCAACGTGCATGCTTGGAAATGTAAAACGCGCGAAATTTTCACATGTAGGTAAACGTTGTGTCACGAGAGTGGGTACACTCACGCCTCTGGCATTATTAGCATTATAATTATTATTATAATAATGATTATGTAGGAGCAGCTTTCTCGCGGTAGTATATATGCGTAAACGTAAGGGACAGTTTATATTCCACGCTCATTTGAGAATTTAGTGCCCGTACGAGGCCTTCGCTATGTACCATAACCGCCCCCCCCCCCCCCCGTCCGCTCCCCCAAGCCTGCACAGCAGAGGCAACCCACCCCCGACACGTTCTCACGGCAAGAACTCGCGACCGTGACTCTCTCTCTCTCTCTCTTTGTTTTTCTGCCTCTCTCTCTCTTTCTCCCTCTCTCCCTCTCTCTTTGTTTTTCTGCCTCTCTCTCCCTTTCTCTCTCTCTCCCTCTCTCTCTCTCTCCCTCCCTCTCTCTCTCTCCCTCCCGCCCTCCCTCTCTCTCTCTTTCTCGTATAGTTATACGCGTATGTTACGTACGCGCTCTGCTCTTCATACACTTGTACTTAGGATGTGGTGAATGTATATGAGTAAGACAGAGAGAGAGACATGGAGATCCCACCGGTTTGCCCTTAAATCAGACTAGATTTGTTTGCGCCCGGATGCCGCGGCAGATGCTACCAGCGCGCGCGAACCACCCCCGACCATCCATCCCTTTGTTGAAGTTTCACCTACCCGCGCGATTTGCTGCACAGATATTATGCGGAAAACACCGCATTTTCCGCCATTATAAAGATAAACGTGCACCACTTTACAGCGGATAACACGTGTATCGGGAATTCAAGGCCGAATCAAGGTGATACAAGAACAGTAGCGAATCAAAAACGATTTTATTAACGAATGAATGAAATATCAAACCTATAAAAAAATCCTCCGGTCATACGATAGAAAATGTTATAATCCATGCTCTGTCAGATTTGAAAGTGAATCGAACGATTAGATTCTAAGATACGACCTGCAGTGTTTCACGAAACTACGTTTCGGGAAAAATGCAAAAGAAAGAGGGAAAATTCACAATAGCGCGGTGGAAGATCTGACCCTTCACAAAAATCGTCTTGACTCGGTACATTTTTGGAATTTTTAAAAAAAAACTTTGCTGCTAATTAACGTTGAGACCCTAAGCTATAAAGTTACCGCAAAAAGTCATTTTTCGAAGATTTCAAACTTGATCAGACCACTAAATAAAAAAATAATTACGAATTCATAACGTGATCATCTTGTCGTCGTTAACTACAGAGCTCTTATTGAAACATTTGTTGATCTCTTCTTATTCCAATAATTTTATCTAAAAAAAAATACTTGGTACACGCTACGCTTTCCGTTTCTACATTCATGCGATTTCGAAACAGGAATAAAACCCAAGAGTGCGTTCATAGTGCACATTCCATAAGAAGCCTTCCTAAATCTGTCGATTTTCGATTTATTCATTTATTCTAAACGGTCAATAATCTAGCGTTAATTTTTGAATATACACGCTTGTATGCCTCGTCCACATCGTATAAAAATGATTCAGTGGCGATCTGATAATCAAGCACGTGCCCGTACCACCTCAAACCCACGAGCACTCTCCAATCGCGAGTTTTAATCTTTCGTCGCATTACTGACGTTAACTCGAGAAGAAAAACGTGCATCACAAAGTTGTGGTAAAGTCTCAACTACGGATGTATGCAGCGACAAGGGCTTATTTCTCGGTGAATTTTGATGCTCCCTAAGTCTCGTCGTTGTCACTATGACGCTATCGATCCGCGTCTCGTGGGTGTTCTCTCCTATCGTCTCGTCGGACCGTCTCGTCGGTTGGTCCGAGGACCAAACCCTACTTAAACTACCCCTTTCGTAACTACCCCCTGCCCCGCGAGGAACGCCTTTCTCTCCCTGTACGGTTCACCCCTCGCCTCGCGTCGTGACCCTTTGCAGACCTTTGTACTATAAATTACTCCTTGGTTTCCGAGAAATATCAAAATAATTTTTGCCCTCCTTTATTTTCAATTTTTTTTTGTTTTTTTTTTCGAAAGTGGTGAAAGGAAGAATTATTCTTTAAACAACCCCTATATGGGAAACTGAGGAGCTCCTTTGTGGCTATCTCGTTGCGGATGCGAAAATTTTCCTGGCATGCTCTCCGGTCCCCTTTTTCTGTTTATCTTTTCCTCTCTCTTGGTCTCTTTCTCTCTCTCTCTCTCTCTCTCTCTCTCTCTCTCTCTCTCTCTCTCATTCTCGTGTGGCCCTATAAATCAGTGGAAATTTGTTATGCCCGGCACGCAGATGGTTTTGTTATATGAAAATATGTGCCCGTTGCGCGAGCAGCGCACACGCCGCACATCGTAGGGATGTTGCGGGTGGGATTCGAGAGGGGGTGTAAGTATCCCTCTCGGTAAAACACATCCCTTATACCTCGCCACGCACCCCTCGTGCGCCTGGATATACACACACCCACGCACACACACATATACATAGCCTTGCTGGGTTTTCTCCACGGGGCGTCATGCTGGCTTCGCCCTCGGGCGATCTTTAATTACGCGAGAACGAGGCCGGTACAACTTATACATTAGAAGCGTGAATACATTTTTTTTTTTTTAATTATGCAAGAATGTTCCGTGTTTGTTAATAAAATTCGGCAACTTATGGGAAGGGGCCAGTCGAGTATTCGAAAGAATCAAAATAATAGACGCAACGATACGCTTCCGAAGTAAAAGAAGAAAAAGAAAAATTACGTACAACGATATAACCTCTGATACGAGGCTAAAGTTTCAATGAAATAATAATAAACTTCAGGTTTCTTCGCGAAGTGTTAAATCTTGTTTTTTTTCCCCCCCAATTTTTGTGAGAAAAATTAATGTTGAAACGAGAAATTTGATATTGCCGATTTTTCCATCGGGCAAGCCCATAAATCTCAAAGTTTTTTTTCGCACTCGTAGAAATTCAGGTCCGCGAGGAGTTCGAAAAAAATGTGACGAGTGTGTAGGCAAGGTACGAGTGGATACAGAACTTTGAGAAATCCCCTTAAATATGTGATCGCGACATAAGAAGCTTCTTTGGGACAAGGTTGGCGAGGAGAGCGAAGAGGAACGGAGGCGGAGAGTGTCCGGCTGCGCTACAATCGCTGAACGCTATATTTGCCTTAACGTATGAATGTATAGATATATATATGTCAAGTCCGGTGCTCGAAGATACTTCAACGGAAAAGGACCACTTGAAGCGAAGGGCGGTGAGCTCCCAGCAGTGTTAAATATTTGATTGGGATTCGACGATTGGTTTAAGACTTTTGGCCCGGTGAAGGAGAAGGTATATTACCGTTCACGTTTTAGTATACAGCCATTTCTCGTACGTCTCGAATGGTCACTCGAAGAACAGAAGAGTACAAGAGAGAGAAAGCAAGAGTAAAATAAAACGGAGAAAACCAAGAAATACGGGGAATGGTAGAACTGTTGAGAGACGGATAGTTAGTGAAGGAAACGAGGGGTGCTGACTTGGATATATATATATATATATATGCACACACATATAGGCATTCCCCAGAGTCCCCATGGCCCAGCTGTCCCGGTCACAGTGCTTTTTCCTACCATCTATGTATCTCTCGACTCCTGCATACTTTCGCGGACAAAAAGCACCATGGAATACTCATGTAACATCATCCGTATATCTATACTCGGATGACCAAGTTGGTTTTAAAATCATCGAGGACTCTCGACAGCCAGTGGAGAAACTCTCGAGTCTTACGTACGGGAGTCGTCGTCAATGGATTTTTTTTCAACCCTCGGTAAATCAGGGTAATTTTTTTTTTCGCGTCGTTAACTCTTCGATTTCACTGGACCTCACGTCAAGACGATTCACCCCTAGGGCCAAAAGTGGAAGAGTCCGCAGAGCCTTCAATGCGCTGTCATCTCCCAAAGAATTGTTGGGTCCTTTTTTTCCACCTCGTTCTTCATACTTGAAGAAAAACCGGTAGAATTTCTATTGGGAATTCAATAGCGTTTGCTGCTTGGGATTTCGGCTATCGAGGCTCTTAGGTTGTCCATTTTAAGATGGCCTTTGAATTTCGTCGGTTACACGAATAATTAATCGATAATTAAACATCGATCGAATGAACGTGAATTTTCTATTTTATAGATCAGATGATATTGAAGTGTATATTAATTTGAAAATGTCGAGATAAAATTGGATGTGGATTTTGCCCAAAGATGAAAGTGTTCGATTACTTGAAGATCGAGAAAATGATGACAGATGGAAAAAAAAACTTGAAAAAAAATATTGCGCAAGGCGTGACGAATTCGCCAGAGTTTTATTCGTGAATGTCTTGTAAGGGGATGTGAATGCCGGGATAAAAGAGTGCGACAGAGTACCAACCCGGGTATCACGGCGACAAGAGTTTCCATGCCAGAGAGGAAAAGCTAGCTAGCTCGTATCCCACGTCCTGGTGCCAAGTGGGGTGCATTAGCCAAGTTCCCATTATCCACGCGTGGAAGACCCCTAAATTATCCGGTTCTCTCTCTCTCTATCTATCTCCCTTTCTATTTCCCACCTTTCTTTCTTCACCAGAACACAAGCGTGTGCTTGCACGGACAGCGAGAGGAAAGAATCCCTCCGCGGGTCGGCGAGAAAAAGACATACGAGCATGTACCACTCAGTGCCAGAGCTCGCACATTCGAAATCCTTATAGGGCTACTATTTAGACGGTGCGAAAAAGTCGAGGCGACGAGCAAGGGCGCGTGATTCTGGAAATTACACCATCCTCGAGTAAACCATTCCGAGAACCCTTTTTCTGGGCTAAATTAATTGTCCGCTATCATCTCTTCGATTAATCATTGACGAGGAAAGAAGAGATAGACGCACAACGTGCACGGAATTATTCTTGCATTGATACAAAAAAAAAGGTTCCCTCGAAACTTCAACCGAAAGAACAGCTTTGGTACTCAAATTACTTGGTCTATCGAACCTCCTATGTTGATTGTTCGATTAATCATAGACGACGATCCATCACTAACTTTTGGTACCCCGCAATAGTGAACTAAACAATAGCCAATGTCCATCATATTGGACTTTCAAAAAAGCTTATTAAGAGTTTTCAAGTCACTCAAAAAACCCGAAAATAAAATGCAGGAACTAGTAGAAATTTAAAAAAAAAACTTTTCTCACAAAAAAAACAATGAAAAGCACAACTAGGCATCTATTTTTGTATATCTGAAACATCAAAGAATAAAAATCTATACACAGCAGTATATAATCTTGTTTCATGGACTATTTAAATAATCTTCTGGTGTACTTAGACGCAGCATTCTCACGGAGAATGCAATTTTGATCCGTCTAGCGGAAGTTTGCTGGCTGACCCTATCGGCTATTTCGTGCCTCGTTCCTTATCCTCACAAGTTCGTGACAATCTTGCGGTGATGATCGACGGGCCGGAAAAGAGGGATCGAGGCCCTGGGATGACGCGCAACCACAACCGAGCCAAGGAACCACAGGAAAATGCTATTCCGTTCGGTATACGACCGATTTGCCGATAGGTCGAGCGAGAACTTTGGTATCGAGAAACGCTGAGCTTTTCGACCACACAACGTTCGCGCTCAGGAAGTAGATACTTCGGTAAACGAGTATTTGGCTGTAGCATCAATCAGACAACAAAATGAGAAAGCGGCGAAGACAATGTCCGATGACAGATGGAAAGAATGAGATAGACAGAGAGAGAGAGAGGGGCGAGAAATCGTCAAGCGGGCAAGATTCAAACGCGAAATCTGTAAGACCAGCTGAGAGAGCCTCCTCTAACCACTAAGAGCTGTGATCCGGTGGCGGTTTATTTAATTGGAATTGTCGAGGGGGTACCATATAATGCTGAGGAGGTCTCTCACTGTGCCAATACAAGCGCGCTCTCTCTATCCCTCTTTCTCCCTCTCTCTCTCTCTCTCTCTCTCTCTCTCTCTCTCTCTCTTCTCTCTCTCTCTGCCCTTAAGGAAAACGGAAAGCATACCACGATCTCTGAGAAGACTAAGAGTAGACAGGACCTCTACACTCCACGACGTGAAGAGACGTCCTGCAAAGCCAGCGAAGGCAAGCCAAGAACTTTGGCTATCTTCAGAAACACACAATTCCAGAAAGGTTCTTCAGAGCTGTGAGAGCTAGACAAGGAGAAACGCTATGTTGCCTAATACCCTTAAGCCCTTTTGGAGGTATGAGCCCTAGTATCTGTTTCTCACTTGATTCTAAAGTCTTTTCGCGAGCTCGTGGCAATATCCGCCCATTCGAACCTTCGGACTTCCGTGTTATCGTTTGAAAAAGCTCCAAACACGCAAAGAGAAACTAAGATAACCGGAAATAGTGGATCAAGTGATATTTATTTTATAAGCGTGAAATAATTCCGCGTACGATGCATCGAGGCCCAAGGAATTAGATCGACAAAGTGCCGGACCTAGCGGTCTCCAACTCGCCATTCCAATCGTCCTTGGTGCTGCAACCTCAGGCCTAATTCCGAAACATTTTCTACCACACATTCGATAGCCGTCTAGTCAGAGATTTTCCAAAGAGCGCCGTGCTTGCACTTCAAGGACGTACAAGTGAAACGAAACGAGGAGTTTCGCCACTTTAAACTCTCAGGGAGCTTCGCGGTCTCGGGTAGGATGAGGGACTCTCGGTGAGGTTTAAGGTTTAAGGGAAGCTCGCACGCTCTCTCTCTCTCTCTCTCTCTCTCTCTCTCTCTCTCTCTCTCTCTCTCTCTCTCTCTCTCTCTCTCTCTCTCTCTCTCTCTCTTTCTCGCTCTCTGTATCTCGCTCGCGCTCTCAAGGGATAACTGGCACTGTGGTGCACTATGAACGCCGAGACCCTGATCCGTTCCTGTCTTACTTTGAAAACGCGAAAGCTTCGATCTCGGTTTATCTAATTCGAGTTGTCGGTTCTCTTCGCTGTATCGTCCTGAAAGTCGAGAAGGTTTCGAGATTATATGTACGGGTGTACACTTGCCGATAGCGTTGGTTCGAAAGCTTGGATCAAAATGTCTGTACCCTCGTGTATAAATGTGTATATATATATGTGTCTATGTGTATTTATCCGTCCAGTTATATCCAGTAAAAAGTCCACCGAGAAGTTTTCAAATTTTATTACATTTCTACATGTAGGAGCGAAAGAAAAGAATGGTATAATGAACGATCTATGCAACCAGACCAAAAGAAACTTAAGTACCATTTCGACGACGATCGATTATGAAAGGAAAAGCTGTGATATCGTAGCCACTAGGTACGAGTATTAAATTAATGACCGATGAGCCTTTGTGACATGAACAGAAAGCCAGCGAACCAAAGGATGGAATCTCCCAGCATGTAATTTTAAGAACGAGATGGTTGCGAGCGATGACGAATCGCTGTTCCATATATCTAGCCTAAGTGGAATATTTTCACGGATCAATCAGTTGACACTGCCAGTTTTGATGCTTCCATCATCGCGATCCTTGATACATAAAGAATGGTAAAAAAAAACTCCGATCGAAAAAAGAAAAATACTGGAGCGAAGTATTGAAACCAAACAGAGCTGATTCGTAGTCATTCAAATTCCATCAGCTGAGAAGCAGACTGACGGGTGAACTTACCATTTTCACTCGCGTGATTTGAGTCCCTTCGTCTCACCAAACAAAATCGTCCAAAGACAGGCTGAACAATTTTGTGCCAAGTACCAAGCGTGCTTCTTCGAGTTTCCAAAAACTTTCGATCTCGTGTTTCTATCGTCGTCTGTGGATAACGAATAAGACGCGGATCTCTGTTTGCCACGAATAAACGGAGTTCTCGTTTTATCCCACGGTCCTCGGGATTCATTGCGAAGCGTCGACTAAGAAGCATCCAGCCAACGTAGAAACGATAGATCATTCCAAGGAATGAAAGGGTAGCAGCGGAAGATCCAGAAGAAGAACAAGACGCCAAAATGGAAGGTAAAGAAGACGAAGGAACGGGGAAGAAAAAAGAAACAGCCGCAGCGATGTGGGGAGAAAGTAAAGGGGGTGGTCTCGACAGGACGAGAAGGGCGAGCACACGCAGCGCTTAGGTAAACGCATATAGCTGGAGGGATGATGAAGAAAGAGGAGATGCGGGAGACGAGTGAAAAGGAGAAAAGGAGCTCTGGGGGTTGGTTTGTAAAATCGAGCTTGTTCGCCGACGGGGGCACCTGCTGCATATATACATATGTGGACGAACGGTACATGCGAGAACCCCGGCTGCACCGTCAGAACTCTGAGGTAGAAAGAGAAAGAGAACGAGAGAGAGAGAGAGAGAGAGAGAGAGAGAGAGAGAGAGAGAGAGAGATAGAGAGACAATAATATCGGGTAGTCAAGGGATGCTAGTCGAGATGGTTGTGTATCGGATTTTGAAGTCTTGGATGGCGGTGGCCCCAGGGGCGTTGGGGGTTGGGGGGGAGGTACGTTGCATCCCGTAACTTACCCTGCAGGACCACCCCAGGTTCTTTCCCAAGCTCACCTGCTACGTTTCTTATATGTACGCTACATATGTACGATATGAACGTTTTTTTCTCGCTTTGCCATCGAGAATCCGTCCGCGTTCGGGGACCAAGGGGACGGCGAACAGAGTAAGATGCGCGGATGGAGAACTGTACGCAATGGGATGTTCGGTCGGACACAGCGCGCGCCAACGCTGAAGCTGTCCCTCTCTTCCTTTCCTTCCCTCTTTCTCCGCTTAGGGGGTGGACAGTGCGCAGAACCCGCCCCCACTTTCGGAGTTGAAACTCAAGCCACGACGATGACGCGTCTCTTCGTCGCGCAGACGTGCAACTCTCCCACCACTGCCGAGCAGGAGTTTCGTATGCCTTTAGCCCGAAAACCACCCCCTAAGCGAGCTCAACCACTACGAGCGCCGATGCTACTACTACGTCTACATTTACTACTACTCGCGTAGCCTTCTACTCTACCTCAAGCATTACCACCACCACCACCACCACTGTCATCCCCCACGACTTGTCGTTTCAGTTCTACATAGCACACCACAGTAGCTCGCGAGCACCCTCACCGGCAAGGGCTCCTCGTGCGCGCACCCTCTGCACGTATACCCTGTTTCGCGAAAAAAACTCTCGTGATTCCGTGTTTTTCTCGGTTCACCTGTTTCGCACCCGTACACGGGCTTCGAGTCACGGAATTGGTTTTGTTTTGTTTTACATAACTTTAGAGTCGATAGTCCCTCTTCGAGTTTGCCGGTTTTGGTAATCGAATGCAGAGAGAACAAAATAATTTGTCGGTGTAAAAGTTATCCACGTTGAGTATGTTGTTTGCGTTAAGATTCGGTAAAATGGTGCGCGATTCTTCACGTCTGCAGCGTTGAAATTGAGGTAGGCATGAGAGAGACGTTTAAGGTTTGTTATACGTAATTATGTTATTTATAATGTAACGTATACAGATAGTAGGCTGTTTGTCATCGGAGGACAGATCCGAGAGTGCGACGAGTCGAGGTGGACGATTTCGCAAGGAAGAACATTGAACCGAAAGTAATATAACTAGATGAAAAAAAAACGGGCGATATATATTTTAAAAAAATATAAAAAAACAAGCATTGAGAATGTCAGAGTGAAAGAGAGTGAGAAAGAGAGCATATAAGGGTCGTCCCGGACCACGTGTGGATAATACGAACGAAAAAACAAACAAACAAACAAAAACTGTCAACAGAAAAATTCATACTCTGGAATTTTTGTGTTCCAGGGTGGAACTTACCAGCGTGCCGGGCGGCCAGAATGCGATGGCTCATCTCAAAAAGCGGAAGCTGGAAGCCGAGACAGGTTTGGCTACTGCGCTGAGTTGCAAGGCCAAGGTACAGCTCGGCGCGACGCAAATTGGCGGTGCAAGTGGTAGTGTCAGTGGTGGTGTTGGTACATGTGGTGGTGTGCCACAAGAAATGGACAACGCCGATGCCGCGGCGAAAAGAAGGAGAAAAAGTATTCGCGACGATGACGTGAGGAAGCCTATGGAAATTGACACGAGCGGAGCCAAGAGTAGCATATCTTTACCACAAAAGAAGCGGGTATTCGCAACGGGAAATTCGGTTAGTCCGGCAAGAAAAACTAGTAAAAATTCCGAAGAACCAGAAGACGATGAAACACTGATACGCGAAACGGAAGCAGCCCTAAAGAGTCTCTCCGGTAGTTGGCCAGGTCCGAGTGGTTCGTTGTATCAACGTGGCAATTCGGACGATGACAGATACGAGTCGAATTTCGAAAATTTATTCGAAGAGAAGAAGGACAATCCGAAAATGTCACCGTCCTCGGTTTCCACGTCGTCGACCGCGAGCAACGAGGCCGGTTGTTCATTAAAAGACGTCATAACGTTCAGAGGTCAGCAAGATCGTGGCGGACGATCATTTCAGCAGAGCCGATTGCAGGATCACAACAAAATCCAGCATCAAACTCAACAAGCCCAGCACACGTCCGGCCTATCCTTCGATCCCGCGAAAATCAACAGATCAATGATCAGCAACAGATCACTCTCGATCAAAGAGAGAAACGACCGCGGCGATTCGCAATTGAGGCACAACGAGAAGTATTCCCGTTACGATCCACCGGATTTCAACGAACTCGTGGACGATTCGTCGAACGATTTGGAGATCGACATGTCGGATCCGCTCACCGAGAAGGACGATTCCGACAGAGAGAAGGACAAGAGTTGCAAGAGCAGTGGTTCGTCACCTCACGGTGCTGGCAGGCACCATCATCACCATCATCATCATCATCATCACCAACCCCATCATCAGCAGTCCCCGCATCACCCTCATCATTCGCAACAATCTCATCATCTATCTTACACGAATTATCATAGACAATTCAACGAGAGTGGTATCAGCAAACAATCCTCGAGTATCTCAAGCTCGGCTGGTTCATCGCCCAATTCCTCCGGTGGAAGCTCCTTCTCCGGTAGTTCGGCATTCAGGCCACCGAACACCGATCATGCGAAGAGTACGTCGTGTCGGGCCAATCCAACAGTTGTCGCTACGTCGAGTCCACCGATCGGCCCGTATCCGGCATCAGCGACATTCGTTGGTTTTCCAACGCCCGTGCCGGGTCCCGCGGCCATGCCGGTTGCCCAACCGATCGTCGGTTTGCCATCGCCAACTGGCGAGAAGCACTCGTCGACGGTGTCGCTTCTCCAGTTGAAATCACCGAAGGAGGAGGTCATGCACGCGGTTCAAACAACCCTGGGCTCACGTGACGCGGGGAACGAATCTCCAGCGGCCACCGCAACGAATACCGGAGTCAGCGTTAACAAGCAACAAAGCAGCGTCATACCTGCCGGTGGATTAACACCGGTTGCCAGTCCCGATGCTAATTCCTCCAAGCAGTATACGATACTACAACCCGCTGGTGTTGGATCGAGAGCCGCCAGTGCTATTCAGGATATTACGAGGGAGGGAGTGCTGAGCGTGGCTGCCGTGAGCAGCAGTAGCGCTGCAACGACCACCTCCAACAATTCCAACAACAGCACAGCCGGTTACACCGCCACTGCTAACAGCCATTCCTCCGGCAAAGCCACGAGCTCCGGCAACAACTCTGGCAGCGCAACTACCACGGCTGTCAACAATCCCACGAACAATAATACGACGGGCACGGGCTCGTCCGTCGTGCCAGTTTCTACCGATGGATCGAACGAGGGCAGTAGCAGCGGTAACACGATGACGACTATCACGACAACGACGACTACCACTTGTAACACAGCGGTTGGTGATGTCTCGACGACCACAGGTGCAACGGTCCAGCAACGAGACAACGTCATGAAAATTGCGGACAACAGAGGGCCTCCTTCGTTCGATCCAACGAGACCCGGAATGTCCATGTCACCATCGAGTCTCAGCAGAGGTGAGATCGAATTCGGGAACTTGCTCGATCCATACTCGACCCTCGAGCTCTCTCGCTTCTTGTACTCCGTTCTTCGGCTTACGTTTCTTGCAAGTTCTAACGAGACCCCCCTCTCCCCTCCCTGTAAACACCAAAACGCGCAGCACATTTTACTGTTCTCCCTCTGTCTCGCGTGTCTCTGCACGGAGATCTCCGGACAAGAAATTTGCTGAAACATTGATGAGGGTAGTCGGGAACCGGTTATAGTTTTAGTACAAGTAGCATGAGTATAAGGGTTGTCGTTGGTGCGTTACGCGTTTACGAAAGGGGTTACATATAGTCGCAGGGGTCCAAGAGCTATCTTCTCTGGCTACGCGTGTGTATGTGTTTGTGTGTGTCTCCGTTTCTCGGCCACACTTGGCTACAAGCTACCCGGTCCTGCACTTGCTCTTTCGTTACTCTCACTCTACCCTCTCTTTCTCTCTATACATACATAAAATTAGGGGAGAGTTAGACCAGGGAGGCGACTCAGCGGAAAATCAATAATTACGAAATGCTAAGGGTGATGACTCGAACAGCGAAATCAAGGTTCACGGTTTTCCATCCTTCCGCTGTTTTCAATCATTCATAAATTCCATTTTTTTTATCCAATGATTTATTCAACTTCCGTTAATCCATAGAGCGAAACTATTTCAATGGCAAATATAATACAAACAGTCAATTGCGCAGATACTAGTAATGTTTTTCAAGGAAAATATTCGTCCTTTTCGCAATGGTGATAATCGCTCTCGATTGTCAGCATAAATAATTCAGGGACAATGCAACAATTGCATTTTGCCTTGAATCTTCTCCAGACCCTAGGCTCTCTAAATTCCCGGTCGTGGGGGATGGCTCTTTTTGCGTCTTTTTGTTTCATTCTCGAGGAAGAAACGATGGAGGGTTAAGAGCAAGGGATTTGATTCGAAAGACGTGGAAGGAAGAAGAAATACGCTATGTTAGTTCGATAGAAAAGGGTGAGAAGAGATCCATCCTCTTGGCGTTGTAGGAAACGGGGCTCTGCACATTGGGTACCGCTAACTGCTAAAAGAAGGATGAAGACAAAGAGAGAGAGAGAGAGAGAGAGAGAGAGAGAGAGAGAGAGAGAGGCTAAATCCGTTTCGGTATACGCGCCGAGATACAAAGTCGCGAAGGTGGAGGAACAGGGGTGTTCTTGACGGGCGGTGAGTTTGAGTGCATTCCACGGTCTTAGGAGTGCGGTGACACGGGACGGCTCGACTCGACTCCCTCAACATCCCTCGCTCTTTCACTCTCTCTTCCCCTCTCTCTCACTCTCTCTCTTACTCTCTCTCTCCCCCTCTCTCTCTGTTTCCCTCTCGGTCTCCTCACGTCTGGTCCAAGAGGGGATGAAATTTGGGGTTGATACCGGCGTCATACGTATAAGCCGCAGCTGTCAGCGGGTAGAAACGTGACTAGCGTGCCTCTGTTGGCTCGAACCTTCCACGAGCCACCTTATTACCACCCCACGTTTTCTCTCTGCCTCTCCTCATTATCCCCTTAGCGTTTTCTCCCCGTAGAACATGGAGAGTCAGACGAGAAAGAGAGAAGAGTACGAACCTCGTACAACCGTACAGGTTTACCAACCAAGGGAAAAAGAGAGAGAGAGAGAGAGAGAGAGAGAGAGAGAGAGAGAGTGAGAAAGAGAAAGAAACAGATTCAGAGACGCAGGACCGTTTCCCAAAATTCAATCTCCGCCGTTCCCACCCTCGAGTCTCCTTTCGGCGTGCTTTTCTCCTTTGCAAAAGCTCACTATGTCGATTTGTGGACGACGGGGGATGATTAAAAGCATCTGCCTCCATTGGAATCAAACCTTTAGTATTTAATGGCTTCTCGTGGCATATTGCATATATATTTTACTAGCTTTTGCCCGCGACTTCGTCCGCGTGGACTTTAGGATTTGATCCAGAGAGGAGATAAACAAAGAGAGAGAAAAAAAAGCAAGTAATACAGAAAGAAGGTAGAGTGTCATATTTCTCAGGCACGGTGGCAGACTGACTGACTGAGGTAAGACTTGGTAATTAATGAAATAGTAGGACAAAAGTGCCAACCTTCAACATCAGTATCATACAATGTCATTATTTTGTACAGAACCATATGTCTTTGCAATATAGTTATGTAGACAAAATTGTATGATTTATGATAATCGGCAAGCACATTCAAGTTTTTCACACTCGATACTTTCGAACAGCCCACATATAGGCCATGCGAGAAGAAACATATCTTCAGAATTTCATTGAGATGAAAGCAGGGAATTCGATATTTCCATATAAACTTCAACACCCTGTTGCACCTCTAACTAGGAGTTGCTTTAAAAAATGTTAAAATATGTGTTTTATTATTTGTTTTGATATTTATACCAAGTTTCAAGTTGATACACCCAAGGGATACAATTTTCCATGCAAACTTTTACACCCCATTTCACTTCCTTAGGAGTTGATTATCGAAGAATCCTTTCTTAGTGCACCACTGCACCTTCTAAGGAACATATCTTCAAAATTCCATGGTTCTATCTTCAGTGGTTTAGACTCCGCGTTGTCTATATGTCAGTCAGTCATTCAGTCAGTCAGTCGTGGAACTGTTTTTATGTATAGGTGGTAATAATCTAGCAGAGGATGTTATATATAAAGCATCTTCTACTTGAATTCTTCCTCAAATACATATGTCGTTGAAATCGTGTGCCCGAAACGTTCCATGTCACATAGTGTATGGCGGAAAAAAAGCAAATTATTGAACGACTGCGATGTCATCAAATATATGACTCACTGCTGACAGTATCGGAGAGTATTCGGAGGTGTCCTGAATTAAACAGTGCTAGGCATGGACCTATACTTAGAAGGGTGATCTGTCAATTCTGTCCTGGCTTGCAGGACTACTGAGCAGGCGACAATTTTGCTTTCCGCTGGTCACACGAGAGAAACCGAGTAAAATGTACAATTTCACTTTGCATGGATATAAAAAAACATATATATACTTTCCTCATTTACTATAATAAATAAAATAGGTTACGAATATAAGTGAATCGATGTAAGTTTTTTAATTGGACTTTTCATTAAATCACCGCGTACACTCGTTCGTGCGAAAGATTTTTCTATGCACGTAAATGTTTCACGTTCGGGATTTACTTCACGTGCTGGAAAAATCGAGCCTATCGGGCCCCCTTCTCCTCTCTTCATGCGTGCGAAGCAAGCTCACGAGAACGTTAAATACAGGTTTGGTTATTAGCGTGCGACCTGGTAAAGCCCGTGAAGCTTATTTCTCGTACGATTTTTTTGCACGTGAAAAATCACGCGAGCGATATCCGGATGGTTGGTCAGAATGGAAGGGTTTTTGGGGGGATGCGAGGGGGGAACCGTGTCGGTGTGCTCGCCGTATCGTTTGATTCTACGGAGCGATTGCGTGCGCGGCCTTCTCCCGTGCGATCGCACAACTGCCATACGACAATCTCCATTCACCCTCCGTCGGATCGAGCGTTACGTAAAAGCGTGTTGACACGCCATAAAAAGGCGATCGGGTAAAGAAAACAAAACAAAAAATCCGTCAAGCGCAAAAGTGCCACTGGCCCGTTTCAACCCCTTTTTTTTTCGAAAGTGATCCTGCAAAAACCACCAGCCCGCGGGACACGTTTATGCCTTCCTGTTTACCAGTTATTGCCGTACCCCTCGACCGTAACTCGACGACTTCGCTTCGGTTTGTTGCCAATATAAAAGAAACAAAAATCGAAGCACCCTCTTACCGACTTTGCCGATACATAAATCTTGCACTCGTGCGAATCTATCCCTTAAGAGTGTACGAGCATCCGCTTATTCGAGAATAACTCGGTCATTTTTTTATTCATATCCAACCATTTCAGTTATATAGGCATATTTAATTGATAGCTGACATACGGTAATAAATAAATTTTTTTAAAATTAAACTTCCTGTCCGTACTTCTGGCCGTGTAAAATTAAAGAGGTTGCTCAGCTATCGCGTAATGTTAAGAATTTGCCGAAATTTATTGAGGATAGTTACGAATAGATGTTACGACTCCGTGCGAAATTTCAAGTTAATCGTCTTCATGATTTTCGAGCAATTAATTATTGAAGTTAGGCTCTTGTACACGTGGGACATAACGAGAGCTATACGATAACGCTGATACGACGCTCGCAACATAATAAAAATGTTAAAAATCGAATACAAATAGACGGAAAAAATTCTTGATATGTTTATGCGTAATTTCATAAAGCACTTAGTCGACTTCATTATCGAGATATTCTTGAAATAAAACAGAAAATTTTAGCTGATTTGCGTAAAACGATAAAGCGCGCTACACCTAGTGGCAACGTTTCTGTCAAGTCGGCTATTTTTAATAGCCACCACAATTAGAAACGCACAAACTATTGCTTCCTCGATATAAATGTTTTTACCGCGATTTCATAAATTCAATTATTCATAATAAACTACTTGAATATTTTTCATCATTATTGTTATTTTTGTTCTGCATTATTGCGAAAGATGACAATTAAAATTTGTTTATTACCAATCAAACAAACTTAACGAATATTTGTCAGAGTACAGAGAATATTGAGGCGAAGCCGTGTTTTTCTTTATATTTAATATTTTTCGTCCATAATTCCTCTTGACAGAAGCTTCAGTGCATGTCTTTCGACATAAACTTCAAATCAATTACGCCTCGTCCTTCGACTGCGCATTAATTTTCTAGTTCAACTACTTTTTTTTCACTGCTCTCTATTTTCTACTCGCTTCAACCGACGATTGTACTCTTTTTTCACTTTGCATTTTTCCATTTCATCTTTTCATGTTCGTTGAACGCAAAAACTGAATTCGCGAAGGATGTTTTAAAGGTAAACGCTCACACGATGTGGTGTTCGTATCTAAACTCAGTGCTACCGGCTACTGCGAACTAAATTGCGCAGTTGTCATATTTGAATAACAACGTATTCGCGATGTAAGTAATAAAAAAAAACAATTAATAACATTTCTAAACAGTCAATTCTATGCATTTCATATATTTATTAGCCAAAATTTGATAATTCGGAGTTGGCTTCCGTTACAGGCGCCCATGTTCAAACATAGGCGTTCCCCTCTTGCCGCCTTGCCCCGCAAAGATCCTGAGCAACCTCCTCAACAGCCGATTTGGTCCTCATTCTCTCAACGGAAAACTGAACGCCGAAATATCCTGAAGTAAACACGTGACGTTGATATCATACGAGAAAGATAAAATGAAGAGCGGTCTGCTCGACGTCTTGGACAATAATTCATCATGAGAGTAGGGTAGGATAAAGATGCTCGGATCCCCAGTGAATATATGTTTGTATAAAGAGATTTTCGTGTGCCACACGTCGGACGTGAAAGCCAGCCGGATGAATAAAACAATCCGGGTGTTTATGTACACCTTGGATACTCTCCTCTTTTTCGCTCTCTCTCTCTCTCTCTCTCTCTCTCTCTCTCTCTCTCTCTCTCTTGCTCACTTTTCCAACGTTCTGTAGCTGACCCCTCACATGAAATGGCTACAAAATAACACAATTACACACTCGGTCTCTCCTGCTTGCTTCTCGCGAACATATACGCGACGACCTTTCTCATCCCTTTTGACTCTACTCTTTCTCACTTTTTCTCACACCACATTTTGCCCTCTACGAATCTACTCTTTCTCTCGCTATTACCTATGTATATATATATATAAATATATGTAGAGATGCGTGGATGTGTTTGTAGATGTATACGCGAGTGTTGCAACCCTCGAGGTCTGCCCTCGTCTTTCCACCCTCTCTCGTTCTATCGCATCGTCCGGGGCACGGAAAAAAGGGGCCGTCCGGCTCGTTACAAGTCTATTCAGACGTCCGGAAAGAACAGCGAGCAACGCGTGCCGGTATTCATTTTGTTGACCGGAACCATTAGCCCCGTCTCTCTCTCTCTCTCTCTCTCTTGCTGTCCCTCTCCCACTCTTTCTGCTACTCTTAGCCTGGTGATTTTTTTCATCCCTCTTTGCGCCTTCTCTTCACGAAGTATCCCCGGGTTTTTTAAAACATCACGGCTAATTTATTAATCTCACCTCTGGTAGCTTTTCCGGCCGACTGAGCTCGACCAAATTGCACACTCCGCTTTAGCATCTCTTCATTTTTCTTCTCCTATTCCTTCTCTTTTTTTATCGTACCCCCGTTTTTTTCCCGTCGAAAGGCGAATACAGCCGAAGCGCACTCTCGCTTCGCGTAAAGATGATGGGGCAATGGAAATTTTGGAAAATCCAAGTGTCCTTGGATCAGCGTAGGAGGGGCATGGGGAGGGGAAGAAGAAAAATTCCTCTTCAGTGGGAACACGTAGACAGGATGAAACAAGACACGAGGGGTGTAAATAAAGCAACCCGCTAATGACGTCACGTATCGTAATCCAATTTACCAATGAGGAGAGGGTGAGGGTGTTGTTCTGGATTGGGAAAGAGCACGTTGAATCGAAGGGGTGTGAGGAGGGCAAAAGGGGAACGGGAAAGCTTCGCCCTTACGGGGGTACATACAAGGTATATGGGGGAGTAACCATCGTCTAAGCAGGGATCTCGATTCAACGGATACGCGAAATGACGGCTTGATGAAGTTTCAGACCGGGCGATGCTCGCCCGGCCAAGCGATACGAGAAGCATAGCCAACTCTCTCTCTCTCTCTCTCTCTCTCTCTCTCTCCCCCTTCCTCCCTTGCACGAAACCACCCATCCCTCGTCTACGTCTTCAGGGAGGATCAGGACCGTGCGGGATTAGTACACGACAAAGTTTATAAAAGTGTGCTGTTCCTCCTGCTATTCCCCGGCTCGCCCCGGGGATCTCGGCTGTGCGATCCCCGCTAAAACGAATGCCAGGACCGTACGTCCTTCGCTGTACGGATTCCGCTCCCCACCCACGCCCTCTCTTGCTCTTTCCCGTTTTTTTTAAACATTTTTATCCCTTACATTTCAACCGTTCAATCCTCTCGCGCGAAGTCCTTGACGGAGACGATTTTTTTTTCTTCGTTCCCAACAACAGCGTTTCGATTCGGTTGAATAATACATCGAAAACAAATTGTACTCAACGAAGGAAAAAATGACACAACAACAAGCGCTTTTCCGTTTTAGTATGAATATTTTTGTTTTATATATTTAGAAAAATGTATATCTGTTAAGGAAAAAATAAATACGGATACGGTCGTATTATCGACGTGTGTAGGCCGACCGCGTTCTTTCGTTAGGTCTGGCGTTGAGGCGTTACACCACCGGCTACAGGCTCGACAAAATAGGTATTAAAATAAATAAAAAATTTCAGGAGACTTTCAAATATATAAAATAATTTTTAGTTTTCACAAATACATTCTAGTTTTATAAACCAAGTTTAAAAAAACGAATGATTTTTTTTTTAATCCTTTGAAAATCCTCGCCGATGGTGGATTTTTTCTCCATCAGGCATTGTCGAAAAAATCAAATAAAAACGTTTTCTTGTAAAGAGGGGTAATAGCTAAACTGTAGCATAAGGAATTTTTTTTAAATTTTTTGTATGAATGACAGCTGTTTAAAAAAAACTCTGATTTTTATCAACGCAGCATTCATTGAAAAAAATCCTATGCTACGTCTTAGATAATACTATAAAGAATATGTGGTATAGATTTCATCAAAATCGGTTGAGTAGATCTTGAGATATTTTTTCCACCAGTTTGAAGAAAGGGTCCTCCTAGACGACTTATATATCCGCTATTCTGTAATTTTTGTTATTCGTGTTTTTTTTTTAATTTGTTCATAAAACTATAATGTATTTGTGAAAAATGAACATTATTTTATATATTTAATAGTCACGTCAAAATTTTTATTTCTTTTTGTACCTGTTTTCCAAAGCACCAAGATGGCGTAATCGCTTAATCCTTTCCGGGCTTTGATCCAGAAATCCCGGAGACCACATCCGAGAAACACGAGAGCGAACTACGAATCTCGTCACGCGAATGCCTTTCACCTAGATGAAAAACCCTTTTCACCCTTTCTGTATAAACGCCACGATTAAATACGGTAAATCAAGCTACGGCTCAAAGGGCTGATTAGTTGGGGTGAATCATATACGCGTGCGCGCTATAAGACACACGCGAAACGATTATCGGATTCGTTTCGTCAAAACGTGATAAGAAATTTCGATGCCTGACCACACGCGGTATCACACTACTGCCACAATTATATTTCTCGCTCTTGGACGCTTCTCCGTAGGGAGCATAATGTTTCCTCGGTTTGTGTCAAATGCTTTGTAACGTTGAATGCGTGAATATCGCGCGTAGAAATGCCTGGACACGTCACTCTCGTCAAAACGTTTCAATGCCGGAATGTTACACGTACTCGCTCCCCCTCATTGAAACCACACCATGCTCCCGGCTTCATTCAACCCTCATGGTATCCTTTCTACCCTCATTCTCACGTCTCCTCTCGTATCTTCCGTATGTGGATATATATATATATATGGGCAAACACAAATGGAACAACGCTTGACGAATAAAAACCTTGCGCGTTAGAGTGTACATATACTCACGTGAATTCTCGTGTCGAGCATGAACAACAATATTTCAAGGGAACTTTGTCACCGCAACTAAAATTACAATTATTTCAAATACAAGTTGGAAAGTGTTCAAGCCCATTTTTCAATCATTATGCGTCGATAGCGGCCAGACAATTGTACATGTTTTGTTTTTAAACAATGGGTTTGGGAAAGCAGTTCTTAAAATTGTTCAAAATGTAATTTGTATATATGGCTTTAAGATGTATGGGAGGCATACCGTAATGGTACCATGGCAATGAAAATTAGATCCATTATGACTTCGTTCGTTCGAAACGGCTGTGAAAAATTTGTGATCGATCTACTAGCCTGTTAAAAAAATTAAACACTTTCAATGTGCAGTAGTTTTGCATGGGTTCTTAAGGAACGTTGTTTAACTCTTAGGTATGATGAGAAAAAACGTAACGAAAAAAATGGTGCGGAATGTTTTAGAATTTTGTGTGCATAGTTTTTGGATAAAAGAAACTTTTTGGAAAACTGCACAACCATTCGCTACACAATTGTAGTCTAATTAATTGTGGCGTACCAAAGTTTTGCTCGTTTCCTCGTTCGGGTCTCCCATACATTGCCACTAAAGGTAAACGTTGAACGGTTGAAAAATTACGGCAGTCGCGAAGTGCGCCATATTCATTGTCAATAATTTTGCGCTAATGAAGTTTGATTTAAAAAAAAAACAGATCAAACAATCATTTAAGCAGAAACTCTTTTGACTAGAAGTGCGAGGCTTCGCCTGTACAGTACGCTGACGATAATTATTTCAAAAAAAAGTCTAACGGGAAGAGTTCGTTACTGGCCCAATTTGCCTTGAAACGTCTCGTCTGTAGGTAAACGTGTCGATCGATTAATTCGATTAACGGAGCCTCGTGTGCGTGTGGCGTTTGATTTGTTTGTTGCAGAGGGCAACAAGTGCCCGACTCCTGGTTGCACGGGACAGGGTCACATTACCGGACACTATTCGCACCATCGCAGGTGAGAAATCGTCGATAATTAACTACCGCTGTGAATAGCCCCTCGCCAATGGGCAAGAAGGTCATGCTGTAATTCGAGGCAAACACTCTCGTACATTGTGGGGTTGTCAGTAGGGTCATATACACTATCGAATTATTGTAGCCTGAGTGATTCGCGCACTTGCACTTTCACCATGAGAATCGAGCAACGTAGTTGAAGCCTTTGGCTTCCAAAAAAAAAACGAATATATTTCGTAACCGGAAAATTTATGTTCAGGGTACATTGTAATATTTTGGCTTCCAAAAAAAAAACGAATATATTTCGTAACCGGAAAATTTATGTTCAGGGTACATTGTAATATATTAGGTCTATGCATAAATCCGTCGGGAAAATCGAGTAAATTTCAAACGCACAATATTTATTAAAAAAAGTGATTTTAATCAACTAAATGTGTTCCGTTCTTTTCAATGTGACTTTCTGCCATCTCTCCACGAGTTTTATTATCCCTCTTTCATAGAAGTCCTGAGATCTTCGGGCAAAGAAATCATCCAAGTGGTTTTTGAGAACGTCCAGAGAACCGAAGATTTTACTATTTTAACTTTTCTATAGTGCCCGTAACAAGTGATAGTCTGAAGGTGCAAGATTCAGACTGTGCGGTGGGTGCACCAAAACATCCCACCCAAGCAGCGATAACTTTTGCCGGGTCATCAGAGAAACGTGTGATCTAGCGTTGTCCTGGTGGGGAACACTACTCACTTTCTGTTCGCTAATTCGGGACGCTTCTGATCGATTGCTCGCATTAATTTGACCAGTTGTCAGCAATACTTGGTCGAATCAATCGTCTCGTTGGATGACAGCAGCTCATAATAGACTATTCCTTTCCAATCTCACCATATACAGAGCATGACCTTCTTCAGCTGTAATCGAGCCTTTGTGACCGTCTGAGAAGCCTCCCCGAGCTTCGACCATGATCTTTTTCGACTTACATTTTTGTAGACTAATAGTAAATTCACTTTTCATCGCCAGTAAAAAAATGGATTTTTTTAAATTTTCAAACCCACGTAAACCCTTAAAGATGGTTTGTTGTGATAGCGTTTGAGCAGCAAATCGCAAGCTAAAATTCACTCCATTAGATTCTTTTTGCTCCGTTCGTGCGTCACCCAAACATTAAGCTTGTTTACCATTCCAAGCTTCCGTAAATGTCTCGAAACAGTTGATTGGTCAGTGTTGAAATTATGTCCGATCTCTGTAGTCGTCAAATGCCGGTCGGAGCCGATTAAAGCCTTGATTTTATCGACATCAATAGTGACTGGCCGACCGGAGCGAGAAATATCTTGGAGATCAAAATCTCCGCAATGAAAATTCACAAACCACTTCCGACACACACTTTCACTTATGGTATTCTCTCCGTAGACGGCGCATATCTTTTTGTGAGTTTGCGACGCGTTTTTGCCGTTCCGGAAATTTAAAAAAACCGAAATACAACGAAATTACACGTTTTTTTCCTTCCATGTTCAAGATATAATTAAACTTTCTATACGTCACGGATCTCGATGGATACTTTTTGTTTTAATATCAGTACAAGTTTCAACTTTCACTTAATATACGACACTTCGTGAGGTTGACGAATGGAAGAAACAACTGCGAACGACATTAGTCAGAATTTCGCTACGGAATTATGCATAGACCCAATAAATTCAAAAACGCTCACTAGTAACTGGCTGATTATCACAATTTATTGTTTTTTCTTCTGTCGACAGCTTATCTGGATGTCCAAGAAAAGACAAACTTACGCCCGAGAGTGAGTACCATATATCAAAAAATTCTGTGAATTCGTATTCATTTACAGTCGACACGTTTATTACTTGCCGTAGTTGAACTTATGCATACACGAGTATTGCGCAATTTAAGAAAATTCGAAGGGAAATATACTTAGAGTTACTCCGCAACGATAGATACAGTAAGTCATGTGCGTGTTATTTTTTTTTCTTTCGCTCGTTACGGCACTTCGAAACTCTCGATTAGATGAAGAATTTTTTCTATACAGCTCCGTCACGTGATATTATCATTCGCGTTCTGGCGTGCGTGCGTGAAGTTTTTTTTAATTTTCTTCTCTTTGTCGATAATGTTTATCACCAATGTCTGTATCTGTGACACATTAAATGTATATATATTTTTTTTATTTCAGTTTATTTTCTTATGTGCGAATAAATGTATTTGCGGGGTAGAGAGCTTTATTGAAATTTATCATTTGACGCTGAAGCCTAAGAAACTCTATGTACAATTATTTCGTAGATGATTCGTTGATTTTTTTTTATTTCTTTACCGTAGCGCGTTTAATCCACCAAACACTCATACACAAACACGCAAACCCTTTCCCATCCGCACAAGTTGCAAATGTTTGGTTTATTTTAGTTGCCGTCGTCTCGATATTGTTGCGCCCAAAGTTATTTTTTTTTATCTTTTTTTTTATTTTTCTTTAAGAACTCGAGACCCCGAGACAATTGGGCCTGAGAGACCCGGCATGCGCACACCGTCAGAATCAAGGAAAGGATTTTTTGCTATTGAGTATAATTTAAAAAGTAATAAAAGTTGATTGAAAAAAAAAACGGAAAGATGTTAAAGTAATCGCGAAATGCATCCAATCTTGTACGATATCGCAAAGGAAAATGAATTTTAATCGCGTCGAACATATTCG
>CAWVQM010000149.1:0-23186 GCA_963932345.1 Ophion ventricosus | reverse complement strand
ATTTTTTGATAAAACTTTATATCCGAGGGTCATTTTGTAGCTGGTGTCATACTGAATCTAATGGACTTTGATTTTTTTTGTTCAGACAAGCCGTTGCCGCGTTGTGATGGAGCTACCTAGCCCACCTATTTTTCAGGCGTTACGTTAAACTATAGTTTTTGTACTTAAAAATGATTAAAAATGAATTAAAAATATTTTTTTTTAAATGTATTTCAAGACTTTATTTATCAAGCCCAACAACTTTTATATTCATATCTTTATAAAATCCTCAAAAAAACATCGCGAAAATAGCCTTTTTTTCGTGACTCCAAAGTGGACTAGCCCCTTAAAGCAATTCGCAGTCATTTAGACTAGTATAAGTATTTTTTTTTATCATCTGAACTTTAGTTAATGTTCCTCTCGAATCTATTTTTCTTTAACTTTTGATCAAAATATGAGGCATCAACACAGTGCCTCAACATTTATTTATTGCTCAAAAGTGCACTTCGTGACGATAATACGAGTAAAAAAAAATCTTTCGGAAAGTAAATACTACTGCAAAGGAGAAAAAAAAAATGCTTTTTTTTTTCGACGAAAAATACAAAAGATCGTAGAGATTTCGATTTGGAACGTCACTGTTCAGGTGGCTGAGATAAATTTTTGTGGTAAGGTATGAGTAGAAACGCTTGGGATAAATATGGACGGGGCAACGGGGGTGGTGGAGGGGGAAGGGAGAATCCGAGAATCGATTCGTTATTTTCCATCGAGGTTAACAGATTATAAAGATGTCCGGGGAATATAAATATATTACACCTGTAAGACGAGAGACCCATTTTCCCATACACCCTCGCTACAGCTCTCTCTCTCTCTCTCTCTCTCTCTCTCTCGCTCTCTTTATACCTCTCGATTCCTTTCTCCTTTTTCCCTCCGTTTTGCTTGTTCTCATTGTCCACCGACAGCCCAGGGCGTGACTCTGTAAACCACCAGTATCCAAACAGCAATATATATAAAAGTATATGTTTTTTTGAAAAAAAAAATCCCGACCGTTTTAAAATAAATATATATATATATATACACACTGAAGACGGTCTTAGAGATTTTTTTTTAAATGGCATGCATACGTTCATCCAGAAGTGATTTTGAAGATATTGCGGCTGGCATATTGGCTATGGGTAGGACTATGGGACGGTCCTCGAAGTCAAATCACTTCGAAACCATCTTAATATACAGGATGACAGTTGTAAGGTGGCCATGTATTTTTTAAAGGTCTCGCGTTAAATTTTTTTCCACTGAGAAAAATATTACTCCCAATGGTATTTCGAGTCCTCGTCGGAAAAAAAAATATAGCTTTTTTTATGGTGAGTATTATTTGCCATAAGAATCTGAGCATTCTGGAAATTTTTTTTTTTAAATTATACTGCCATTACAGTAGAATGGAAATAATTAACTTTCGTATATACTTCTGGAAAACTTTTGTCGCGCATCACGTCATCGAGAAATAAATTATCAAAGATTCATGTTACGCAGGACGAATGAAATTTCATTTTAAAAAAAAGTGTTCTAGGAGTATTTCGTATTCGGAATTTAATTAACTTCATTCTGTTGAAATCTGAATAGAATTTTGAGTTTTTTTTTTCAGAACGCTCTAATTTTTCTGGCAAATACTACTCGTTACGAAGATACACTATATTTTTTTTCGAAGAGGATTCGAAAAATTATTAATATTTATTATTTGTTTATTTTATTCTTTTAATTATTTATATTTTTTTATTTATTTCTTTTATTTTTTAATTATTATTATTTTACATTTATTTCTTTTATTTTTTATTAATATTTTATATTTATTTTTTATTACTAATATTTTTAATATTATTATTATATATTATAATTCTTATTTTATAAGATTATATTATTAATATTTTACTTTTCTCGGTCGTGAAATTTTTACACTAGACCCTTAAAAAACACATGCCACCTTATAATTATCACCCTGTATATATATATATATATATATATATATAAATATATATATATATTAGGTGTAGTAAAAAGAAATCCATTATTTTTGCCTTCAATTTCATGCAAAAATAATGGATGTCTTCTTACTGCACCTAATATATATATATATATATATATATATATATATATATATATATATAATGTATGCATGTATTTTTATACACGACTACTGGGACACTAGATCGGATGTATAGAGTCTCGCAGCCTCCCTATATAACTCTCTCTCTCTCTCTCTCTCTCTCTCTCTCTCTCTCTCTCTCTCTCTCTCTCTCTCTCTCTCCCCTTCTCTCTCTCTCATTCACTCTCTCTCGCTCATTCGCTCGTTCTGTCCGGTATTCAGGCACCGAATCTACCTGACTTATGGGGCCCAACATTCGACATTATTTATGACTTAGAGGGCCTCAATGCCCAAAAGAAATCGGGTCCCGCGTCCATCGTTCCTTGCCTCTCTATACTATATACTCGTTGTCCCATGTGTATATATATATATATATATATATATATATATATATACACACAGGATACATCTGTATACCCGTCCTACGTATAGCCGCATATCTATTTGTACAAATAAAAAATAATGTATACGTACTGCATGTATATATTTATATAGACACGAAGAAAATCTCGGATTAATAAAGAATAAGGAGCAAACTCTTGGTGAGAAGAGAGAAAAATACTTTTCGAGTTTCGACCCGCGTCTACGATTTTTACAGTGACAGTACGCGTACCCAGTGTACACGAGGATTAAATCGAAAGTGTGGGAAAAAACGAAAAAAAAAATCTATTGACATGAACTAGATGCGTTTCTTTGATTTTTTTTATTTGAATGAATTACGTTTTTTTGGGAAACAAATTTTTCCTATTGAATTCGATTATGGTAATTATTTGTTTCAAATGTATTTATTTATTTACTTGAATCAAGATTTAATCAATATTGTCTAGTAATTTACGAAAAAAGCTACTGGCACGAACTGGATGTGGTTAAATTTTTTTTAAATTTGAATTAACGAAACTTTTCGTGAAATCAATTTTTTTCTATGCAACTCCATTGCTGAAATAATTTTTTCCAGGTGCATTTATTTATTTATTCAAATGAATATCTCTTTGATATTATCTAGTAACTGACGAAAAAAGTTACTGGCATTATCTTAATGCGATTATTTGATTGAAAAAGAAATTTAATTAACTAAATTTTGCGTGAAAATCAAATGTTTCTTATGAAATTCCATTATTGCAATTATTAATTTAAAATATATTTATGTATTTATTAAAATAAAGATCTCTTTGATATCGTCTAGTAACTTACAAAAAATCTATTGACATAAACTGAATGCATCCATTTGATTTAAAAATTTGGAATTAATTAAATTTTTCGAGAAATCATATTTTTCCGCTTGAATTAAATTATTGGAATTATTTATTTGAAATAAATATTTTTTTTATACCACAACTATGTTTTCCTCGCTTTTTCGTGCGTGTAAAAGGTACGTAAAAGAGGTATTTTACGTCCTAGGATTTAAAAATTGTAAAACGTTCCTGTAAAACAGCTGTCGATCGTCCACTCCACCCCCGCGTATATGCAACACATCTACGGCACATGCTTGCAGCCATGTGTATTCAAAAATACAAAAGCTCGGAAAATATGGTTTTTGTATGAAAATAATCGTGTGCAACGCGGTGGCAGGGGCTTTTACCTCTCGCGCGATGTTTGCAGTACTCGTCTTTGCCTCGCGCGATCTATTGACATGAACTAGATGCGTCCATTCGATGAAAAAATTTGGAATTAATTACATTTTTCGAGAAATCATATTTTTCCGATTGAATTAAATTATTGGAATTTTTTTTTTGAAATACATTTTTTTAATACCTCAACCATGTTTTCCTCGCTTTTTCATGCGTGTAAACGGTACGTAAAAGAGGTATTTTACGTCCTAGGATTTAAAAAATTGTGAAACGTTCCTGTAAAACAGCTGTCGATCGTCCACTCCACCCCCGCGTATATGCAACACATCTACGGCACATGCTTGCAGCCATGTGTATTCAAAAATACAAAAGCTCGGAAAATATGGTTTTTGTATGAAAATAATCGTGTGCAACGCGGTGGCAGGGGCTTTTACCTCTCGCGCGATGTTTGCAGTACTCGTCTTTGCCTCGCGCGATCTATTGACATGAACTAGATGCGTCCATTCGATGAAAAAATTTGGAATTAATTACATTTTTCGAGAAATCATATTTTTCCGATTGAATTAAATTATTGGAATTTTTTTTTTGAAATACATTTTTTTAATACCTCAACCATGTTTTCCTCGCTTTTTCATGCGTGTAAACGGTACGTAAAAGAGGTATTTTACGTCCTAGGATTTAAAAAATTGTGAAACGTTCCTGTTAAACAGCTGTCGATCGTCCACTCCACCCCCGCGTATATGCAACACATCTACTTTTACTCCTTGGTACACAATGTACTATTATTTGTCTCACTTTTACTCCTTGGTACACAATGTACTATTATTTGTTCGCATCAAGATCTATCTAATATCACCCAATAACTGACTATTTTATTTGTTTAAAATAAATCTTGGATTCGTTTTCGTCGATTAAGAAGAAAAAAAAACGCTTTATTTTACAAAGAGTCAACTCCGCGTGGGATGGGATTGTACGTAAAAGGAATAAATGAATAAAAACAAGGAATTTTACAAATTGGTATTAGGGTGAAATCTTGATGCGTTGTGGCCAAGATCTTCAGGTATAGAGCTATAATAACGATCTTTCGTTCAGGTCTCTCGCTCTCCTTCTCTCTCATTCACGATGGGATTCCAAACTGTTTCTAGGAACGAAGAGTCGTATATCTCTTTGTGAAATGACGACAATGCCCATAGAGCAGCAGCAGCAGCAAAACGGACCAAAAATCAGTCACCCACTCACCCAGTCGCCACGAATGCATCGCTCTCTTCATTATGCTCTCGCGCGGCTACTCACGGTCGAAGAAAATTTTCCGTCGCATTTCCTCGAAAACGAACTTTGATGAGTCGTGAAGCAGTTCGGATTTTTCGTGTTCTCTTGATGTCGATAAGAAGGGCTGTTAATTGTGAGATTACATCGCGATGAGAGTATACATATTAATTCATAATTTTTTTATTAATTAAACAATTGATATAAGTTGAGGTTTATTTATTAATAAATGAATATAAGATAAGAATTATTTATTAATAAATTAATATTAATTTCTTTGTTGTTCAATTTAATGATGATCATTTATATTATAACAAAGAAATTAATATTAATTTAAGCTAGACGAAAGTCTAGGCACATCGTCAGCTATTTTTTTTTCAAAGAATAAACATTTTTTAAGCAAAAATAGAATATCTATTTTTTTCTTTTCTTTTCGTCAAACTCGAATCTGTTGAATTTTTTTTTTCCATCGAAATTTTATCCCTCTGGTGGTTTCAATTAAAGCTCTACATTGCTACGGCGTATTTCCCCAAAAATTGCACCACTTTACGAAAAGCTGAATAATCTTGCGGAAGAAATTTCAAAGAAAGAAAAATCTTCGACAGAAATTCGAGGTGAAAATCTCCGTTTTTTTTTTTTTTCGAGTCCTTTTGAAAAGAACTTCCCAGTGCCGTTTCCGGAAAAATGTCACGGGAGCTTGGGAGAGTGGAAAAGTCGCAAAAAAATAAAAGAACCATGTTTGAGGGCACGTAGTAAGGGCGAGGAAAAAAAAATGTTGGCGAGAATTGGAAAAAGAACTTCGAGGTAGCTGTTTCTTCTTAAGGTCCTTGCGTGAGCTAAAAATTTCTTAAATACGATTTTTTTTATTGCGCAGTTTTAAAGCCTAGGGTCTTAGCTTAAATTTGCAATAAAGATTTTTTAAGAAAATTGCAAAATTGAGCGAGTTATGAGAATTTTTGTGAAAGCTCTTCACTGAGTTACGGCTAACATTTTTTTTTTTTCATTAAATTTTATTCGTCCATGTCAGTTTAAATTTCAACAGAGCATAGTTTATAACGTTTTTTCATCTTATAACCGCTTGATTTTTTTCATATTTTTATCCATTTGTCAATAACGAATCATTGCAGTCGTTTTTTTTGCTCGAAAATCGAACTTTTTTTCTGCAGCTTGGCATTTACGTAAAAGTTTTTACGATTATATATAAGAATAGCTATAGAAGTACGTAGGATTTTTTTGATGAATTGTTTTTTTGTCAAAGTGGCGCATTTCTAAAAGAAAAAGTATAAAATGCCGTGAGAAAATCGTCAGAAAATTATTTATAAAAAAGGAACTATGCAATATAATTTTTAAAAATCCTGCGTAGTGCCACGGAAAATGTAATTCTAAATATACAGTTAAAATTTCAAGTGAATCGGTTGAAATTTCTTTGAGTTACGAGTCCGGACGACTTGAAAAATGTACTTTTGAGATAAACGCGTTTAAAGTTAGTAGAAAGTCACGACATGAATCAAGAGGGGTTGCGCTAGAATTCGAAAATCGAGTACTTAGAGATTTTTCACACCCATAATCTTTTGGAATAAAATTTTATAGATACTAAGCTACATATTTAGCAAAAAAAAAATCGATTTTTGTAAAATCCTCGAGTGGCCTAAGGCCCTAAATAGATCTTGACGTGAATAAAAAATATATATTTAAAATAAATAATTTTAATAATGAAATGCAATAGGACAAATTTGATTCTAGTTAAGTCAAATGAAAAAAAAAAAAATCAAATAGACGCATCCAGTTAAGGGCGGGGTAAAGTTAATTCGGCGAAAAAAAAGGCATGTTTTTAAGATTTTTTTTTGGCGTAACGGATAGTGTTCGTTTATTGAAAAATTTACATATAATAAAGTAACATTTGAACAACATTCTCCTAAATTTGCATTGCAAAATATTCAAAATTGAGCGAGTGAAAATTAAACCCCGGAGGCGCCTCGAAAAAAAGTTGGTTTGCGGTGTGCACCATAACTCGCAACAGAATCGTCTGAAACAAAAAAATCAAAATGCATTTGTTAAATGAGATGTTTCTCGAGGTAATGACGGGAGGATTTTTTTTTTTTTCGATTTTTCGATTTTTCGTAGCACTTGGGAGCCAAAAACCCGATTTTCGCTAAAAAAAAATCGGCTAATTTGTTGTTGAAAAATTAGTAATTATTAAAAAAAAAACAAAAAAGCTCTCGACAATACCTGGTGAATTATGTGAAGAAGTACTGTGCAAAATTTCAAAGCGATTGGTCCAGTAGATTTTGAGTTATCGTGCACACGGACTTCAAATATGACAAGTCTCAGAAAAACGGTTTGAAAAACGCAGAAGAGTTTGGTCGCTTAGCGCTCATTGCACACAAGTTTGAGAACACTTCTCGATTGCATAAAAATCGGAGAAAATTCATGCATATTAAAGGTGTCAGTGTAGTTGCCAGTAGCACCTCCACCCCTTTAGCCTTGCAGCAACGGCGCCACTTTCTTCAAATAATAATAACTTCATTGTTTATCAATATTTCTCGATTAAAAAAAAAAAAAACCTTATCCCTGCCAAGACCGCGTATTAACATCGTGTAAAATCCCGACCATTGGATCCTGAAACCCTCATCAAAAAAAAAAAAAATATATCCAAAATCAACCTCTTCTTCGGGCCCCGAGCTTACGCGGATCCCTTAATTGGCAGAAAAACAAGGCTCCATTCGGACAAAGGGAAATGCAAGAAATAAAAATAAAAGTCGACAAAAAAAAAAAAACACAACGATTGGTTGTATCGTAGGTAGACATCGGAATGACGGAAAGAGGATTAAAGAGCGGCGTGATTCGGTGGCGCGTATACACGCGCTTATCGCGTGTATCGTATCGCCATATACCTATGTACCTACCTTAGCCCACCTCTCTGTGGGCTACGAGACGAGTGACTCGTGAAACTTTGCTCCGGCATTTAATCTGGTGGCAAGTATCTTGTCGTGAGGCATTAAAGAGACAAGAGTGGAATCTCGGGGTGTCACACGAAGCAACAGGAGCAGCAAGTTTCACAGAGAGAGAGAGAGAGAGAGAGAGAGAGAGAGAGAGGGAGAGAGAGAGAGAGAGAGAGAGAGAGAGACAGAGAGAGAGAGAGAGAGAGAGAGAGAGAGAGAGAGAGAGAGAGAGAGAGAGAGAGAGAGCAGTGATTCAGAGAGGTGACAGATTCTTATCTCGTGGGGATCCGCATCTTGTCCCAGACCACGAGACACGCCGTCTCTCGGGTCCAAAAGACTTCTGTACAGAGAGAAAGAGAGAGAGAGAGAGGCCTTCTGATTTGTCCCCATCGTTTACCCAGTCACCGCTCCTGGGCTGTCGGATATATATATATACAGTACTGGACGAAAAAAGGTACGCACTAGTTGAATTTTCTTACCGCACTAAAATTTACATAGCGGACTCAAAAATAAAGGTAATTTCTCAAGTGGCGTTTTAAAGAGAACGAGTTTACCTTTATTTTGCTTTTTTAGAAAATTCTCTACGATTTTTTTTCGCCCCGGTGCGCACTTTTGAACGTGGCCATTTTTCGGCTATTTTTTGGCCGTAGAAAATTAATTGTAAAGTTTGTGGAAAATTTTTTCCTCGGTTTTTTCCCATGGGAAACTTAAAAAGAATATCAAAAGCGACGTTCTTTTGTTTTTTAGAAAGTCTCGCACGATTTTTTTTCCCTCCAGTATTGTATTTTTAGCTGGCATAAAGCTGGCTCTATCCGCTCTAAAAGCATGTTTGGTAAATTGGTTAATGATTTTTTTTCGCCGAGATATTGAATTTTTTGTCCGGATAGAAACCTCACAGGGTGCCTAATACTTTTGAGCAAGGCTGTATAAGAGTATATATGAACAAAAAATATATAAAAATTTTCAAAAATATATATATATATGAAAATATTTATATATTTTTATTCATATTATTCATTTAATTAATATACCTAATATTTTATTATTCCTATTATTCTAAATACAATATATATGAATAAATATGGGCCAGATGGGCCACTCGGAGAAGAAAAATCGAGAAATTTCCCGCGTCAGATTGTACTCTGCTCGACGTGTGTTTGGAATGAACGTCGAGCAGCCACCATCATTGCCGCACTTTCGACTTTGTCGAAACATCTTGAGCTGCGCAAAAGTAACGGGGTGATTATTTTTTATTCTCCTTTTTTTTCACTGGATATCGGCAATATGTGTGCTTCATTTGTATGAAAGGGAAGAGAGCAATCGTTCTCGAGGAATAATTTATTTCGTCGAGTATAAAACGGTCGACTCATTGCATTTTATTATCGGGCTCTCTCTCTTTCTCTCGCTCTCTCTCTCTCACACTCTCTCTCCCGTAAATCTTTCTTGGATCGAACACTTCGTAATTCACGCCAAAAGCTCGTAAATAGTTTTTTTCCTAAATGCACATATGTACATATGTAAGTAACGTATGTGTATGTATGTTGCGGTAACCCGCTGCTTCATTTGAACTATGTTCGATGCTACCGGGAGCTACATATACACAAGTAAACGCATATATTTCACCTTGTTGGGTAGCGTAGCACGAGCGAAAAGTACGAGGTGCAATAATAGGGGACATAGGGTGGTTGTAAATAATCGTTGGGTGGAATTATTGGACCGAACGCACCGCTTCTCTATGTACCTGCGTTATTATTATTATTTACTGATTTTTGATATATTATTTTATTCAGTACACACACACACACACGTAGCCTATACCCACACGCGCATACGCACACACACTACCACCCACATACACACACGCCCACACCTATGCGCATACATATACGGACCGACCCACGTACACACCACCACCCACTCACCCACGCATACACACACACCTACGCACACACACACTACGATCCACCCACGCACAAACATATACAGACCCACCCACGAACGCACAACCACCCACTCACCCACGGCCTACACACACACCCACGCACACACACTACCACCCACCCACACACACCCGCGCACATACATATACACACTCACCCACGCACAAACATATACAGACCCACCCACGAACGCACAACCACCCACTCACCCACGGCATACACACACACCCACGCACAAACATATACAGACCCACCCACGAACGCACAACCACCCACTTACCCACGCATACACACACACACACACACACACACACTACCACCCATTCACACACACCCGCGCACATACATATACTCACCCACCCACGCACAAACATATACAGACCCACCTACGAACGCGCAACCACCCTCTTCAATTCTGGTCTTCCAGAAACACTCAATTCTGGTCCGAATTGAGTGTTTGGCCCGATGGGAGCAGCTCATAGTGGATGATTCCCTTCCAATCCCACCAAACACACAGCAAAACCTTCTCGGCCGTTTATCCGGGCATGGCGTCCGTTTGGGCCGGCACACCGCGATTGGACCACGATCTTTTTCGGCTGTTGTTCTCGTATGTGACCCATTTTTCATCGCCAGTCACCATCCGCTTAAAAAATGGCTCGATTTCGTTACGTTTCAGCAAAGAATCGCAGGCATCAATTCGGTCCAAAAGGTTCTATTGCGTCAATTCGTGTGGCACCCATACATCGAGCTTCTTCTTGAGACCAGCCTTATGCAAATGGTTCCAAACGGTTTTCTGGCTAATCTTTAGTTCCTGGGCAATGGAATAAGTGCTCACGTGCCGGTCCGACTCGACGATTTCCATGATTTTATCGACATTTTCGACGATTGGCCTACCAGAGCGTGCCTCATCTTCAACGTCCATAATACCAGAACGGAATCGTTGTAACCACCGCTTTGCTGTTGCATTCGATACTGTATTGGCTCCATGAACAGCACAAATTTTTTTTGGCCGCCTGCTCCGCCTTTTCACCTTGGTCGTAGTGGTACTGAAGAATGTATCGAATTTTCTCTTTTTTTTTACCTCCATTTTGGAACGCTGTAACACACAACTGGCTTCACCAAACACAAAACTGTCAAAGAACTTTTTTTGAAGGGTAATGTCACCTTTAAATCGCCCTATAGTATGACCCGATGCGATGTACACATCGTGAGATATGGCTCACTAAAGACATCTAGCGGAAAACGCTCAGGACTTTTTACTTCACCCAATATATATATATATATATATATATATATAATTGAGAAGGGGTCATTACTAGCTGTTATTGCATGATTGCTTCGCCACGAGAATGGGGAACAATCGTCGCGACGGTGAGCATCCGTTGCAGCGATGATAGTCGCGAAGACTCAAAAAAAAAGGAAAAATATAAAAATAAAAAAAAATAAAAACGAGCGCTATCGCTGCTGTGCTTCGCTCCCTCATCAGAGGCCGCACGATTTCTCTCAATGGAAATAATTAGATTATTATCTTTTATTTATTCGCCGCTGCTTTGATAGGTATCCGGAGAGACGGAGATTGAGAGGGCGAGAGAGAGAGAGAGAGAGAGAGAGAGAGGGTTGGGGTCCGAGCGATCAAGGGATACATATGCGGTGTATACATTTGTAATATACAAAAGGGAAGCCCTTCTCTCTCCCGCCCCTATTTGCAATTATCCTCATCTGCGGTCGAGCTACACACACACACACACACACACATATATATATATATATATATAGGACGAATGATACCTCTATTATAATCAAGCCACCCATTGCGAGGGCTGTTGCGCCTCGACAGTACACACTCGCCCTCCCATATTCCCTCGTACGAATATCACTGTGCACAAAGGTACAAAACTCACCCCGGAAGTGAAAACATCTCTGTATGGTTCCTGCTAGTAGATGCAGAATAATATCCTACAACTGTCGACGCATAGACGCAAGAGAAGTACAAGCGCGGATCATCGTTCATTTTTTTTTTTATTATTTTTTTTTTAAATTCTCTTTGGAATGAGACGCTCGAATTACGCGAGTATAGACGAGGTGTGTAAATTAAGGCATTACCGGATGGATATTTAAAAAATCGTCAAAATTCTTGAAATGTTGAGTTAGTTCTTGATAGTTTTTGATAGAATAATCGTACATGAATTATTTTTACATTACATTAAATTATATATTTAAAATAATACGTGAATTTAATTTTATAAATGTAATAATAATAATAAATACATATAATAATACATACATTAATAATAAAAATTAATGCATTCAAAATAATACATGAATTAATACATCAACTATTTTTATGAATAGTTCTAGATAGAATTATAATACATGAATTATTTTCGAATTTTTCACTAAATAATCTAGTAGTTGTAAACATATAAATTTAAGGCATCAGTCTCCATCTATTGCACATATTTTCAAGAATTTTTTTTTCTTCATAAAATTTATCTCCATATTTCAATCTTTTTATACATAAAAATAAGTTTCAACGTACAAGGAAAAATTGTCCTTTTTTTTTAAATTGGCTTGGTGATCTGAATGCCTGAAATCGAGTATTTTATTATAAAGTGAAGTTGTAGTTATGACCCCTACTAAAAACTTTCACCCCCGATAGAAAAAGAAAACAAAATAGCGCAAATTTTTTTTTTTTTTAAATCAAAATAAACGTTTAGAAATTTATTTTCTGTTCTTTACGAGGGCTTTGATTTGATATAAAAAATTCAAACTGATTAGCGTATTTTAAATAGCGAAAGAAAAAAAATCGCGAAAATCAGATATTTTTCGACCCGTTACACTGTGATGATCCCTTAAGGCCTTAGGCCACTCTAGGATTTTCGAAAAATCATTTTTTTTTTGTTAAAAATGTACCTCAGTAGCTATAAAATTATATTCCAAAAAGATTATGGGTGTGAAAAATGTCTAAGTACTCGATTTTCGAATTCTAGCGCAACCCCTCTTCATTCATGTCGTGACTTTCTACTAACTTTAAACGCGTTTATCTCAAAACTACATTCTTCAAGTCGGCCGGACTCATAACTCAAACAAATTTCAACCGATTGACTTGAAATTTTAAGGGGCCAGTCCACTTTGGAGCCACGAAAAAAAGGCTATTTTCGCGATTTTTTCTTTTGAGGATTTTATAAAAGATATGAATATAAAAGTTGTTGGGCTTGATAAATAAAGTCTTGAAATACATTAAAAAAAAAAATTTAATTCATTTTTATTCATTTTTAAGTACAAAAACGATAGTTTAACGTAACGCTTCAAAAATAGGTGGGCTAGATAGCTCCATCACAACTCGGCAACGGCTTGTCTGAAACAAAAAAATCAAAGTCCATTAGATTCAGTATGACACCAGCTACAAAATGACCCTCGGACATAAAGTTTTATCAAAAAATAAAAAAATGGCAGATGAAAAACGAAGAAAGTAAAAAAAACGCGTTTTTTTCGCAGTTTTTCGCAACAAAAAAAAGAGTAAAAATCAAAATTTTCGAAACCATCGAGGGTCATCTTGTTGCGAATCATGTTTACAATATGTGGGTTGAAATTTCAAGAGAATCGGTTTATTAGTTTTAGTGATACGATGGAACTAGATTTTGAAAACGTTGTTTCGAGAAAAACGCGTTTGAAGTTTATACTATGAAAAACTCTTACCTAAACTCGATCGGCAATATTGACACAATATTGACACAATATTTCTGAATGTATGTACTTTCGAAAACAGTAAAAAAAAAATCAATTTTTTTAAATTTTCAAACTGGACTGGCCCCGAGACCGGCAACGTAACGTTCGATCTAGCGACACTTGGAACGCTGGAGTTGAAGAGACGGCAGGTGAACAAGTGATACGTCTTCACCACGAGTTTGAACTCACCAGAGTCATTTGCTTGTCCATAGCGATTGTTTTTCGCGAGTGTTTTTTTTTTCCCTAGTGCGTTCTAAAAATGATTGACACGAATTTCGAGGAACGGTGGGCTATCATTTTTTGGCTTCAGACGTTGGCCCACTGACTCAACATTATCCACTTCCATTGGCCAAAATTCTCCGAGCATTTGTTCTCGCATCAAGATATAGCGAGTATTTTTTTATTTGATTTTTTTTTCGTAAAATTTCGACCGTCTGTCGAGAGCTCCGGAGCATTTGCCTCCTGACGTGTCCGAGTGAGTGTCCATAAACGCCCGATGAGATCCACCATTATACGGCTGTTAGGAGGACCAAGAGAGAATAGAGATCCTATACACCGCGAGGTATATTGGAAACTTTTCGTTGTTCGCGTATACGGTAATACACGGGATATATCTCGGTGAAAACATCCCCCTCCACCCCCACCCCCCCCCCCCCCCCCAGCGTGTGGCCCAACAAACACGTGCAAACCACCCTGTAAGCATCATTGGACCCAGGCCGAGTTTAAAGATGGTCACTCCTTTTGTTATTCTCACTGCTCTAGCATCTTTCACCCCAAGAATGAATACGTACTCTCTTTGACTCTTGGGACGTTTTCGACTTTGGTCCACGATTTTCCGATCCTACGGTCCTCTCACCAGCTCCCGAGGCTCACCTGCATTCTATTCATTCGTCTGCCAATAACAATGACTCTTCTTGGTGGGCTCGAGGCTGTTACAACGGGTCACTAGCACGAGACTGCCACCCCCGCCATGTCTACCTTTGCACTCTGGTTCACACTTTCAGACTGTCTTTATGCCTATATATATATATATATATATATATATATATATATATATATATATATATATATATATATACACTGCAGGCCAAAAGTTTGCTTGCACTGGTCGAAATTTCTTACCGCACCAAAAGTTAGATAGCGGACTCGAAAATAAAGATAATTGAATTTCCCAAGTGGCGTTTCAAAGAGGATAAGTTCACCTTTATTTCGCTTTTTTAGAAAATTTTCTACGATTTTTTTTCGCCCCGGTACGCACCTTTGAACGTGGCCATTTTTCGGCTATTTTTTTGGCCGTGGAAAATTAACTGGAAAGTTTGTGGAAAAATTTTATCTCCGTTTTTTTTCCATGGTAAACTTAAAAAGAATATCAAAACTTATATTTTTGTTTTTTTCAGAAAGTCTCGTACTATTTTTTTTCACCCCAGTATTGCATTTTTAAGTAAAAAAACGTCATGTTTCTGGAAAAAAAGGCGTCATCGAAGAACTATAGGGTTTCAGAAGAAATGTCAAGAGGATAAAAAGTTGCATGAGTTCACACTGGAGTGGGTAGAATTTTTTCAGAATTTTTTTTGGACTTTTTTTTTACCATTTTTGGTTGGAACTTTGATGAGTGGAGAGGCTCCACTTTGGAAATTATGGGGTCTAGGACAATTAAGAAAGGAAATTTGTTTACATCTTCATTTTTAATTAACTACAATTTTTCTAGATTTTTTTAATTTTTGAAAATGAAAATGAAAAAATTAAAAAATAAAATTCTAAAAAAATTGTAGTTAATTGAAAATAAATATGTGAACAAATTTTCTTTCTTAATAGATTGTCCCAGACCCCATGATTCCCAAGTGGAGCCTCTCCACTCATCAAAGTTCCAACAAAAAATGGTAAAAAAAATATCGAATAAAAATTCTGAAAAAATTCTAGCCACTCCAGTATGAATCCATACAACTTTTTACCCTCTTGACATTTTCTCTGAAACCCTATAGTTCTTCGATGACGCCTTTTTTCCAAAACATGTCTTTTTTGGCGAAAAAAAAAACGTGCGAGACTTTCTAAAAAACGAAAATGTAGGTTTCGATATCCTGTTTAAGTTTACCATGAAAAAAGAAACATTGGAAAAAAATTTCCATAAGCTGTGCAGTTGATTTTCGACGGCCGAAAAATATCCGAAAAATTGCCACGTTCAAAAGTGCGTAGCGGGGCGAAAAAAAATCGTACAGAATTTTCTGAAAAAGCAAAATAAAGGTAAACTTGTCCTCTTTGAAACGCCATTTGGAAAATTCAATTATCTTTATTTTTGAGTCCGCTATCTAACTTTTAGTGCGGTAAGAAATTTCGACTACTTTACCCAAACTTTTGGCCGGCAGTATATATATATATATATATATATATATATATATATATATATGCATGCACCATGGCATTGTGATGAAATGGCATTTCTGGAGAATAAGGCACAGTTCAACGAAGTCGAAGATCATTGTGGCTTCGAGAAATAAGGGTAAGAACGAGAAGGGAACGAGAAAATAGCCACCCAGGACGTTCAAGGGATGCTGGCTAACAATGATTTAACGAAATCTTTCTTTCCAACGTTCCTAAGAAATCGAGGGTAAACGAGAGAGGGGGGCGAGGGGGGGGGGGGCGGTGCGAGAGGGAGATAAATGTCTGTACCAGCCCAAGGAAGTCGTTAACGCACCAAAAACTTTTCTGTTCACATATAACTTTATATTTATTGCCATTTATGTACATTGTACGAGCGGATGCGCCCTGGCATACGTTTTGTGCACATCTCGAGCGATGTCATTATTCTCCGGTGTGGACGTTACACGCGCGTACGTTCCACGGACTTTCCGTACACTTTTTGCGTCCACATAGCATATGTGTTCTTACGGCTTGTTAAATAGATAAAGAAATCAATGAAGGAGGTCGGGCGAATTTTACGATCCTCCCGCCTTCTCCTCTTCGTCATATGGATAGTGACGTCCGAAAGTAAAATCTAGTTGGACGATCTTTTTTTACTTTTCGAGAAGAAAGCATTTTTTTTTTTTTTTTTTTCGAGTTTTCTTGTCGCATAGGTTTTGATTTTTTTTAAACCTATGCTAAGGCTCTCTCTCTCTCTCCTAAACTTTTACTCCGATTTACTCAAAACTTTGGGAGAATATTCTAGACATATTGTACTATTAGATAATGAAATTAAAAAAATTGGATTTTTTTAAATTTTCAAATCCACGTAACGCCTTAACATCCAAATGCTGAACTCATACTTAAGAAAGATTTAAAAAGTTGAAAACTCAAAAAATGAGACACAATCAATGATAAATTAAAATTTTTGCCGCAATTTTCGTTTTTTTTTTTTTTTAAGTTACTTTTCGCAAGTAATTTTCATATACACGTAGGTATAAGTTCAAGGAAATATTGTTATCGAGTTTTCTGTACAATTTTAGCACGATCGGTAAACTCGTTTTAAGGGAGCATACCCGAGTAGACGGCGGAAAAAGTAGGTCTACGTTTGAGAATTATTATCTCAAAAACTATTTGTCCGATTTCATCCAGAATGGTTTCATTCGAAAGTATAAATATTGAGGTATATTGACAAAAATTTGTATAAATATGTATATTGACTCGGAGCGATGTTATTGTGGGCGGCGTAAAAAATGTCCCTCGCTGACGGTCCCCATGATTGCATTGCAGTCGGTTGATCCGAGACAAAAATTTTGAAAAGAGTCTTGAAATAATAAAGTATAAAGTATAAAAAAGTATTAAAAAAATAGAAATTCTCAAAATATTGAAATAGAAAGTATAAAAAGTATTTAAAAATTATTTTAAAAAAAGTATAAAAAGTATTTAAAAATTATCTCTTTTCGAAAAAGTATAAAGAAAAGCATAAAGTATAAAAAAAAAGTATACAAAAGTATATAAATTTCGAAAAGAATCTTGAAATAATAAAGTATAAAGTATAAAAAAGTATGAAAAAATATAAATTCTCAAAATATTAAAATAGAAAGTATAAAAAAGTATAAAAAGTATTTAAAAATTATAAAAAAAAGTATAAAGTATAGAAAAGTATAAAGCCCTTGGCATAGCAGGATTTTTTTTTTTACTCAATTATTATTTTTTTTATCAAGCCAGAAAGTTCGGAAATTTAGATTGAAAAATACAAAAATATAAACAAAAAATACAAACAAAAATTTCGAAAAGAATCTTAACATAATAAAGTATAAAGTATAAAAAAGTATAAAAAAAGCATAAAGTATTAAAAAAAAGTATACAAAAGTATATAAATTTCGAAAGGAATCTTGAAATAATAAAGTATAAGATATAAAAAAGTATGAAAAAATATAAATTCTCAAAATATTAAAATAGAAAGTATAAAAAAGTATAAAAAGTATTTAAAAATTATAAAAAAAAGTATAAAGTATAGAAAAGTAGAAAGCCCTTGGCATAGCAGGATTTTTTTTTACTCAATTATTATTTTTTTTATCAAGCCAGAAAGTTCGGAAATTTAGATTGAAAAATACAAAAATATAAACAAAAAATACAAACAAAAATTTCGAAAAGAATCTTAAAATAATAAAGTATAAAGTATAAAAAAAGTATAGAAAAGTATAAAGCCCTTCGCATAGCAGGATTTTTTTTACTGAATTATTATTTTTTTATCAATCCACAAACGTCGGAAATTTAGGTTGAAAAACAAAAGCAAATTTCAATTATGCGGCATTTTGTGGAAAAACATTTTTTTTTTTTTTTCAAAAAATCCTACAATGCGGAAGGCCTTTATACATTACATTTTAAGAGTCTTATATATTTATCAAAATTTTTGTCAACATACCTCAATACTTCTACTTTCCAATAAAACAAACTTGGATGAAATCGAACGAATAGTTTTTGAGATAATAATTTCCAAAATCTAATGCATCCACGTCATTGTTAAGTTGCTCATTTATTTATTGCCCAGCAGTGCACTTCGTAACGACAACACAAATTAAAAAAAAAAAAATATCGCCAGGAAAGTAAATATAACAAAGAAAAACATTAAAAAATGCGTTTCTCTCGACAAGTAAAAAAAAAAAAAAAGATTGTAAAATAGATGAGTGTGCGGACTGGTATTGATACGAAGCATATAGATTTTTCTTTTGGACGTCACTTTTTGGACCACCCTGTACATTTGCGTATTTGGATTTCCGCATTTTCCTTGGCGCAGGGACCTTCGGGATAAAAAAAAAAAAAAAGACGTCAAGAGACGAAAACTTTTGACAAAGTCAAACGAGCGGGGCGGCGAGGAGGTGAAGAGGACAATTGTGCGACGGGCATGCGTGCAGACATCAGGAATCAAAATAAGGGCGGAGTCGTGAAATTCCCGTGGTTTCCGCTCTATTTACTGGTCGCAAACTTTCCCATGAATCTTCGGGACGTGCCCAAAGGAAATATATATATATATATATATATATATATATTTTGGCGTGGCGTGTCCGTGTAACGCGAGGACACCAACGGAGAGCCCCGATCGATCGATAAATAATTGATCGACGCACAAGGTATTCCCACCCAATTTGCGGCAGTGTAAACTGCACAGATTTACGAGAAGTTGTGAGAAATTCCGTCTATACGTATTTAAGGAGGATCGTATTAGTGGAATCGTAAAAACGAATTTTTCGAATTTTTCTGATTTGGCTTTGAGAATTTTTATTTCGTTTTGAAAAATATTCGTTATTTTTTTTTTTTCTTGTAAGAGAGATTGTAGATTTGAATTTTTGAATTTTGAGTTTGTTAAAATGCAAAGATTGTAAGAAATTTTACTTGCTGGTTGAATGAAAAAAAAAAAAAACGATTGAAAATGTTTTTTTTAGAATTTTTATTAAGGGCGAATATTATAGTGTTATTTTTTTTTGTTGCAAATAGCTAAGTATAAATGTTATTTATTTATTGAGGAAATTCTTAATTCAGTTAAGGGGCCAGTATACTTTGAAAATTTCAAAACATCGATTTTTTCTTTACTGTTTTCGAAAGTACATACATTCAAAAATATTGTGTCAATATTGCTGATTGAGTTTAGGTAAGAGTTTTTCATAGTATAAACTTCAAACGCGTTTTTCTCGAAACAACGTTTTCAAAATCTAGCTCCATCGTATCTCTAAAACTAATAAACCGATTCTCTTGAAATTTCAACCACATATTGTAAACATGATTCGCAACAAGATGACCCTCGATGGTTTACAAATTTTTGTTTTTACTCTTTTTTTTTGTTGCGAAAAACTGCGAAAAAAACGCGTTTTTTTTACTTTTTTCGTTTTTCATCTGCCATTTTTTTTATTTTTTGATAAAACTTTATATCCGAGGGTCATTTTGTAGCTGGTGTCATACTGAATCTAATGGACTTTGATTTTTTTGTTTCAGACAAGCCGTTGCCGAGTTGTGATGGAGCTACCTAGCCCACCTATTTTTCAGGCGTTACGTTAAACTATAGTTTTTGTACTTAAAAATGAATAAAAATGAATTAATTTTTTTTTAAATGTATTTCAAGACTTTATTTATCAAGCTCAACAACTTTTATATTCATATCTTTTATAAAATCCTTAAAAAAAAAATCGCGAGAATAGCCTTTTTTTCGTGGCTCCAAAGTGGACTGGCCCCTTAAACGTGTTTTTCTCGAAACGACATTTTTTTCAATTTGCGGGAATCACAACTCAAAAACTAATTGATGGATCATCTTCAAATTTGGAACACGTTTACATAATATAATTTATTAAAACATGAACCTAAAGTTGGAAAGATTAGATTGTTTAAAACATATTTATTATTGCAAAATGCCGGGAAAAAAATGCTAACAATCGATCTTTTTTTCTCAAACACGTTCCAACATTCAATTCTCGATTTGTTTTTCCAAAATTTAGGTTCATGTTCTTAAAAAAACACCTCAAGCATGTATAAAAATCTGTTAGACGATTTCAGATGCGAATTGCGAGCTGCGCAAATCTCGCAAATTGACAACGACGATGAGGACACGCCATGGGACACAGCGGATTACACCTTAATTAATGCATGAAATAACTTGAAAAAATTGCCAGAGATGTATGAAAAGATGAATAAATTATTGTCAGAGTTACGGAAATTTCCGTTTTTTTTTTCACAATAAAAAAAAATCGAAAAAATCATCTAATTTTCAGTCTCCCAAAGTAGTTGCCCGCCTTAACGAGTCTGAATTTACGGTACGAGCCAAAGGCGAGTGTTGCAATCACACGAGGTTAGAAAAAGTTTTTTTTTCCGTCGAGTATTATACGAAATTTTATTGTACGAGGTGTGAAAATGGGGGTTTTACGCACGCGAGGCGTCCGTAAAACGTTCATTATCGTACCGAGTGGAATAAACCATTTTTCGCATCCGCAAAAAAAAAAACAAACAAAAATCTATCTCACTCAATAAATTGTGTCTCGTAATTAGAGTGAAAAACGCAACAACGTGGCTAGATGCAAAAAGCTCGATGCCACCCTTACGGTGGCATTTACACGGCAAAGAAAAAAAAAAAAAAAACCGACAGCGTGTGAAAAAAATGACTCTAAAAAGAAGTCGCTTCCAAACTGCTCAGCCATTTGTGTCGGGTCAGTGAAGTTTTCACCGGGGTTGAAAGACCCGTGCAAGGACCTACACCAGCGTCCATCCGTCCGTCCGTTCGCCCGCGAGATCGTAAATTATCGAAGGGCCAAAAGGGAAATCGCAGCAAACCACACTACCGGGGATGAGTGCCGTAAAGTTTTACGGTGTTTGGCCCTTAAAGGTCACAACGCCGTGGAAATTCTTCGATAAATAAAATTTTTCTATACCGGGTGACTCGCTGAACATTGGACACTCGAAAACTCCTATGAACGTTGATATTGAACTGGAAAAAAGGGCCCAAATATTCGAAGGGTTGTCGAGGCTTTTGGTTGGCTCAGTTTTTTTTTTTTTTTTTTTTTTAGAGAAAGCGTAAAATTTATTTTAAGATCAATCTTTTGGGGCCCAAAAAACGGGTCGATTTTCAATATTTTTTTTTTTCAATGAGAGTATTGGGACGATGAGGTCAGGATTTTACACACAATTAATACATAGTCTTTCGAGGTTTGAGGTTTTTTTTTAATGAAGAATAAACTAAAGTTGTTAAATGAATAATTAAAAACTAAATTAATTTTATTTTATTAAAATTTCATTAATTTTTTTTAAATTAAATATTACATATTAAATATTTTAATTGTATTAAATGTTATTAAAATTAACAACTAAATTATGAAAATCAAAATGAATAAATAATGAACTAAATGAAAATAAATTAAAGAAGAATTATCAAATAAACAGCGATGTTATTATTATTTTAAGAAAAGGGCGCCGTTGCTGCACGATCGAGAGGCGTGGGTGGTTTTTCCAGCTATCCTCATAGCGAATGAAAAATATGAAAAAATTACTTTCGGTATAATAATAAAACTTCGTTATGACCGGATAGTTTTTCTTTTATTTTGTAAATTACGAAAATGGAGGACTGTAGAAAAAAAATGAAATTTCGACCAACAAAACAACATTAAGGGGGGAAATAAATATAGCGGCATAAAAAAAAACGATTTTTTTACGTAAAATGTTGGAAACTTAAGGAATAGTGTGGCCCTCGAATCCCTGATTAGCCCTTGAGTCGCTGAAATCATTGTGTTTATCGTAGTTCGAAATTATAATAGCGTTTTTTTTTTCTCAAAACCACCTTTTTAGAGTTTCGTAGCCAAAGGGCAAACGGAGCTGTCGCGCTGCTGTCTGTCCGTCTGTCCGTCCGTGTGTCACGAGTCTCCAGCTCGTAAACGGAATGAGTTATAGATCTGAAATTTGGATATTTTGTTTAGAATGTTGACCCAAAATAGAATATGTAATTAGAAATTTCATTCAATTGTTTTTTATAGAAGGAGTTTGTGAATATTTCTAAGGAAGAACTTAAAATGAATGTGGAGTACCGAAAAAAAAATAAGACCGCGATTATCACAAGACTGGCTATGAACGTGTTATTTTCGGAAAAATGTATGTATTTTTATTATACAAAGCGTTCGAAATGTTTTTTTTTATTTTTTTGTGACAATCTTTCAATCATGCTTGGATCCCTTCCAACTTTTTTTGTTCATCAAGTGGCCATTTCTAGTGACCCACCCAGTATATTTATATGTATATTTATTTTTTTACGTAATTATTCATATATATATATTTATATATACATGGTGTCCCAAGACGGAATGTCATCCCTCAAATGGGGGGTTGGGGCTGAAATTCTGAGTCGATTGATATAAGCATGTATGCTTCCCAGATCAACCCCTGAATTATTATTAATTTTTTAAAGACGGGCCAATCAGCCGCGCCAGATGAGCGGGCTCACGTCGGTGAGCGATACGCGCGCTCATCGGGCGCGCCTGATTGGCCCGTCTTTAAAAATTAATAATAATTCAGGGGTTGATCTGGGAACCATACATGCTGATATCAATCGACTCAGAATTTCACCCCCAACCCCCCCATTTCAGGGATTACATTCCATCCTGAGACACCCTGTATATACCAATAATTGCATAGAAAAAATAAAAATATATGAATATACTGGGTGGGTCACTAGAAATGACCCCTTGAAGTATAA
>CAWVQM010000148.1:0-12500 GCA_963932345.1 Ophion ventricosus | reverse complement strand
ATTTTGGCAAAAGCTGCTTGGGCCACTTTTTACCTCATTATTCTTGCCTATTCATCATTGTACCAATTATTATGATGACAATAACATCGAGAAAAAAACAGTAGCAACTGTGAAAGCAACAACGGAAACAATAATTAAGTTGGAATTTTGGCAAAAGCTGCTTGGGCCACTTTTTACCTAATTATTCTTGCCTATTCATCATTGTACCAATTATTATGATGACAATAACATCGAGAAAAAAACAGTAGCAACTGTGAAAGCAACAACGGAAACAATAATTAAGTTGGAATTTTGGCAAAAGCTGCTTGGGCCCACTTTTACCTAATTATTCTTGACTATTCATCATTGTACCAATTATTATGATGACAATAACATCGAAAAAAAACAGTAGCAACTGTGAAAGCAACAACGGAAACAATAATTAAGTTGGAATTTTGGCAAAAGCTGCTTGGGCCACTTTTTACCTAATTATTCTTGCCTATTCATCATTATACCAATTATTATGATGACAATAACATCGAGAAAAAAACAGTAGCAACTGTGAAAGCAACAACGGAAACAATAATTAAGTTGGAATTTTGGCAAAAGCTGCTTGGGCCACTTTTTACCTAATTATTCTTGCCTATTCATCATTGTACCAATTATTATGATGACAATAACATCGAAAAAAAAACAGTAGCAACTGTGAAAGCAACAACGGAAACAATAATTAAGTTGGAATTTTGGCAAAAGCTGCTTGGGCCACTTTTTACCTAATTATTCTTGCCTATTCGTCATTGTACCAATTATTATGATGACAATAACATCGAGAAAAAAACAGTAGCAACTGTGAAAGCAACAACGGAAACAATAATTAAGTTGGAATTTGGCAAAAGCTGCTTGGGCCACTTTTTACCTAATTATCCTTGCCTATTCATCATTGCACCAATTATTATGATGACAATAACATCGAAAAAAAAAACACTAGCAACTGTGAAAGCAACAACGGAAACAATAATTAAGTTGGAATTTTGGCAAAAGCTGCTTGGGCTACTTTCTACATAATTATTCTTGCCTATTCATCATTATGCCAATTATGATGACAATAACATCGAAAAAAAACAGTAGCAACTGTGAAAGCAACAACGGAAACAATAATTAAGTTGGAATTTTGGCAAAAGCTGCTTGGGCCACTTTTTACCTAATTATTCTTGCCTATTCATCATTGTACCAATTATTATGATGACAATAACATCGAAAAAAAAACAGTAGCAACTGTGAAAGCAACAACGGAAACAATAATTAAGTTGGAATTTGGCAAAAGCTGCTTGGGCCACTTTTTACCTAATTATTCTTGCCTATTCATCATTGTACCAATTATTATGATGACAATAACATCGAAAAAAAAACAGTAGCAACTGTGAAAGCAACAACGGAAACAATAATTAAGTTGGAATTTTGGCAAAAGCTACTTGGGCCACTTTTTACCTCATTATTCTTGCCTATTCATCATTGTACCAATTATTATGATGACAATAACATCGAAAAAAAAAAAACAGTAGCAACTGTGAAAGCAACAACGGAAACAATAATTAAGTTGGAATTTTGGCAAAAGCTACTTGGGCCACTTTTTACCTAATTATTCTTGACTATTCATCATTGTACCAATTATTATGATGACAATAACATCGAAAAAAAAACAGTAGCAACTGTGAAAGCAACACGGAATAATTGAGTTCGAATTTTGTTAAAAGTTGCTCAAGCCACCTGCTCGCTAATCCCTCCAGTCTATTTAGCATTCTGGCTTCGTTACTGAGACTCGCTTTTTGCCCTCAACCCCGTGCAATTTTCAAAGAAACTACCTCGAAGATAATAATGTAATTGCCCCTACCAGTCTCCCTTCGCAGGCAGTTACTTTGTTGTTCTTTTTTTTTTTTTTTTTTTTTCATTTTTTACTTTTTTCGCTACCGGTCAGCGCGGATTATAGTTTAGCGGCGCACGCCCTTCGGCCGGCTTTACAAACGGTGATCGAGCTATCTCTCTCTATCTCATTCTCGCAAGGGATCGGTTGACGAGCGACGTTGGGAAATTTCCAAGGAGGCTCTCTCTCTCTCTCAGCACGAGAGCCTGCCCTGTGAGACCAGCATGGGCGAAGCAACCGAATTTCTGGACCCACCACTGCGCAGCGAAGAACTGGCAACGAGGGACAGATGGTGCGGAGGGCTCGCCAAAGAACGCCTCCCCCCTCCCTCCACACCCTCCCTCGCTCGTCCTCTCCAGTCCAGTCATCTTCAGCTCGCCCTCCCCCTCCGCGCCTCTTCAGGCCCTTTAGTCATTTAGAAACTCTCGCAGTACACACAGAAAGAAAATCGAAAGGTTGCATTTGTACCGCTGCCAACGTTCTTGGAGGGCTTTATTCTCCTGTCGTCTTTTAATCCTTTTCTCTATCTTCTTATCGTATTCTTGAAACGTTTAACTAACATTTCACGTAAAAAAAAAAAAAAAAAAAAAAAAAACAGAAAATTCAATTCAAAATTTTGCCCTCAACTCGGGCCCAACCCTAAGAAATAGGGGGTTGAAATCTTAAAAATCTCGTTTCGCTCATGACGAAAAGCAGGATGAAAAGCTAATGGCTCTAAAGCTAACCCCAAATGAAATTTTGCCCCTCAACTCGGCCCAATCCTAAGAAATAGGGGGTTGAAATCTTAAAAATCGCCGTATCTCGATAATTAATAGCCCGATCAAAAAATGTTTCAAACAAAAGTTGTTTGGAATAATAAAATACGTATTAAGTTATCTGACGTCCAATCCTCTATCTTTGAAAATAGCGGCACAAAAACGATTAGAAAATTCGGGCTTGATGCGAAAACAGTAAATCTTTAGAAAAGGGTAAAAAATATTTATATATTCAAAAAAAAATATTTTTCGATATATATCGAATCAGGATAAGTTCCTCTATATTTCTAGCGAGAAAAAAAAAATTTTAAGCCTTTTTTAATGTCCGTTTTAACGTCATAAAGTTTGCGAATTTATTAGTTGCGCACCACTGGATAGAAGAGACATCCTATATGTCTCCGTACCGCTCGCACTCGCAGCCACGCTTCCTCCACACTCAGCGCGTGTATCTCCTTGTCTTGGGCAGTGGTGCTCACGCGGCGGATACATTTTCAAGCAAACCCGAATTTTAAAACTGTTTTTGTGCCGCTATTTTCAAAGATAGGAGATCGGACGTCAGAAAACTTTATACGTATTTTATTATTTCAAACAACTTTTGTCTGAAATATTTTTCGATCGGGCTGTTAATTATCGAGATACGGCGATTTTTAAGTGTTCAACCCCCTATTTCTTAGGGTTGGGGCGAGTTGAGTGGCAAAATTTCATCGGGGTTACTTTCGGTATGCAACCATCTAGCTTCGATTAAAAACATTCTAATTCTACGCTAAAAAGTACTGGGTTTTCGTCTCTTTTAATGAACTATAAACGCATAGGAAAACGATACTTCATTCGTAATGGACTCCGCGTAATCAATTGCCAATTACTCGGCAACCAGATTGGCCCAATTAGCTGATTATCCGAGATCACCACTTCCATTGAACCAACATATACTAATCAAACGTTCTGGCAAACGTTAATTTACGTAAATGGTAAAGGATCCGATGATCGAAGAACATCCATCATCAGATTTCTCATCATTGGAATTCTGGAGCTGGAATTCTCATTGCGCAATCCACAACGACAGATAAAGCGCAGAAGAGCGAGAGAGAGAGAGAGAGAGAGAGAGAGAGAGAGAGAGAGAGAGAGAGAGAGAGAGAGAGAGAGAGAGAGAGAGAGAGAGAGAGAGAGAGACAGAGAGAGCGAGAGAGAAAAATGGAGAGGAAGCCGAGTTTGGGTTTGTTTTGGTACGAGAACGAGCCTCAAAGCACGTGCCCTCTCATACACTTGCTACCGGTCACTGAAAGACTCGTCCACTTGTTTTGCCAACCCCCCCCCCCCCCCCCCCCTTAGAGCCGATCGCTCTTTGTACGCTTACCCTTGCCCTTAAAGAGAGCAAAACATCGTGACCAAGACGCAAGAGATAGAGAGAGAGAGAGAGAGCATCATGCCTGATTGAACATCGCGGCCACGATTGCCGCAGCTCCACCATATCAAGATATCGCTTTCACGTCCTTCACGTGAAAACAAAAGCAAAAAGGGGTGGGACTTCTCATAAAAAGAGCGTACTGCGACATCGTGTATGTCGAAAGTTCTCGATGACACACACAGAGAGCCCGTGAGATGCGGGTCGTCGTACGACACAGCCACATAGGAGTGGTTTGTTTTGATTCTCACCAACCGTACCTCTTGCCACGAGCTCAAGATTGTTCGAGCTGTCTTCGAAGAGCAAATGGAAGAGGGGGTCACCTTGAGTGCTCTTTACAGGCTCAGAACTTCATGGACTGTCGTCAATAAATTCTTTCATTAACGAATGCTGTCGAGACCAATCAAGAAGGTCAAAGTATTGGACAAGAAGAGAACAGTGATGATGATGATGATGATGATGATGATGATGATGATGATGATGATGATGATGATGGTGATGATGATGATGATGACCACCATCGTCTTCGGTTGCGGAAACGCGTCAATCAGGCTCTATTTGGTTAAGCGAATCGCCTCAATTTGGTGGGCCCATTTTTGCTGGAGACGTAAGAAAGAATGTTGCTCTCAATGCTGGGCAAAGAAAGGAGTTTGGGCTAGGCGAAACTCTTATGGAAGTCATGCCCAGACATCTTGAGGCAGAACTTCATCATGACGTTTTACTAAAGTTTCGGTACACCAGGCGAAATTTCTTACCGCACTAAAAGTTAGATAGCGGACTCAAAAATAAAGATAATCAAATTTCCCAAGTGGCGTTTTGAAGATGACAAGTTTACCTTTATTTTGCTTTTTTTAAAAAAATTTCTACGATTTTTTTTCGCCCCCGTGCACACTTTTCAACGTGGCCATTTTTCGGCTATTTTTTGGCCGTCGAAAATTAACTGCAAAGTTTGTAGAAAAAAATATTCCTCGGTTTTTTCCACGGTAAACTTAAAAAGGATATCAAAACCTATATTTTTGTTTTTTAGAAAGTCTCGTACGATTTTTTTTTCGCCTCAGTATTGCATTTTTAGCTAAAAAAAAGAAATTTTTTTAGAAAAGAAGGCGTCATCGAAGAACTATAGGGTTTCAGAGGAAATGTCAAGAGGGTAAAAAGTTGCATGGGTTCACACTGGAGAGGCTAGAATTTTTTCAGAATTTTTTTGGATATTTTTTTGTACTATTTTTGGTTGGAACTTTGGTGAGTGGAGAGAGGCTCCACTTGGGAATTATGGGGTCTGGTACGAGAGGAAGAAATTCGTTTACATTTTTATTTTGAATCAAGAAAAAATGTTCTAGATGTTTTTAAAATTTGTCTTTTTTTTTTACCTAAAAATGCAATACTGGCTCGAAAAAAAAATCATACGTGACTTTCTAAAAAACAAAAATGTAGGTTTTGATATCCTTTCTAAGTTTACGCCTTAAAAAAAAAAAACGAGGAAAAAATTTTCCACAAACTTTGCAGTTAATTTTCCAAAGACCAAAAAACATAGCCGAAAAATGGCCGAATTGAAAATGACGTAACGGGGCGAAAAAAAAATCGTAGAAAATTTTCTAAAAAAAAAGTAAATTAAAGGTAAACTTGTCCTCGTTAAAACGCCACTTGGGAAATTCAATTATCTTTATTTTTCCAATCCGCTATCTGACTTTTATTGAGGTAAGAAAAATTTCGACTAGCGTACGCCGAACTTTTGGCCGGCAGTGTACACTCGCGTGAATGTTGCCAGGTTAGAGCGTACTTCCGTTATCTGCTTCACGCTGCAATGTCCAAATATGATGATTGAACCCAGCACAGGGGCCATCTTGAGGCGGGTCATTTTACGGCTGGACTTCCATCCAGTTTCTCTCTTTGAAGGCGACCATGTGGACTTCTGCATTTTGACGTCAGACAACTCTTGCAGTCTAAATCCGGACCTTACAGAGCCCTTTGTCGATGCTTAACAGACACGCGGGTAGAGGTCTCTCTCTCTCTCTCTCTCTCTCTCTCTCTCTCTCTCTCTCTCTGAGAAAACCATTCGACGGGTTTCCCTTCCCTCACTTCGTCTTCCCTTTGTCTCGATATTCTCGTTTTACGAGCCTCACAGTGGGAGCTTTCTTCTTCTTCGTCTTCTTCTACGCTACGCGTCCATCTTCTTGCCAGCAGGCAACACAACACGACGCTCTCGAAATAAACGTTCGGTGGTGCCGTGTCCTAAACTGACACGAGGCAAACGAGGTCTTCGGGCTCTCTCGACGAAATGAAGAGCGAAAAAAACACCGCGCAGTGCAACGAAAAAATAAGTCTACCCACGTGACACCGATCAGGAACAATCCACGTGGAAGTCTGTCAATGAAAAAGGACCAAGTCCTTCAATTGGATCATTTGTGGATTCCATAGTAGGATTTTCCGTTGAAGAGCCGGACCGGGCTTCTATTGGGGAATGTTAGGGTAGGTAGGTTAACCAAAACTATGATCTAAGTCACGCGAGACCGAGTAAAGGCCTTTTGAGGTGTTTAGTTTTAGATTCCCTAGTAGCGATTTTCCCCCAATACTACTAGACTTTCCTATCGTAGGGAATTATAAATTGCTTGACTAAAGAATTATGTGGCATTGAATAATCGAGATCAAAGCCTGAACACAATTTCCGCATGGGGATGCTATTGGATCTGTGCCATCAACAGTTCGTAGGCTACCGGTATGGCACTTGTTTTGCCTCTTCAATGATCTTGAGTTCCTTGACTTCCGGTTTCATAGCCTGGCTATGGGGTAGAAGATTAAGGCAGTAGTCTGCTTTACAGGCTTCAAAAAATCGATTTTTCGTTTTTGTCTTAAATCTATTCCAAAACTATCCAAGAATATGTGTTCAAAATTTTAGAGGCCAATTCGACATATTTTCGAAGCTAGATCAGTTTTAGTGGCCGAGCGTCGAGCAGGTGCGAATGCTCGGGCAGAACTTTACAGCCCGTTTTCTCGAGTTTTCATTTTCACAAGTTTTGGAAAACGGTGCCGGCGATAGTAAAAACAATATATGTCCGATCGAAAAAAACCAAAGTGATCTAGCTTCAGTATTGAATTATCTTCTATTTGAACTAAAAAAGTTGGACAAAAGTACTATTTAAATTACTTGTTTTGCAACTTAAAGTGAATTTTTTTTCTTCAAAAAAGTGAATTTTTTTTTCAAACTTCGAAAAAATTTGGAATTTCGTCATTTCTTCGGTATTTTTTTAGTTCATATAGAAAAGGAACTTATAAAAACTAAAAAAAAATTTGGTTCCACTGTTTCAGATGCATCGCACGACCTCCATCACCGGCACCGATTTACGAGTGCACACTCCAGGCGCCCCAGAAAAATCGTTACAACTTTGGCAAATTTCAATAATTTGTAATAATAAAAATTGTTTTTTAAAGTTTGAATATAATATACTATCGTCTCAAAATTTCGTTTACCGCAATCATTTCCTTCCCTTTCAAAAAAATTGTTGAAAAAACGCTCTTTTTTCGGCTCCTAAAGCAGACTACTGCCTTAAGATCTTGTCTTCCGGTTTCATAGCCTGGCTATGGGGTAGATTCAGATTTAGATCTTGACTACCGGTTTCATAGCCTGGCTATGGGGTAGATTAAGATTTAGATCTTGACTTCCGGTTCCATAGCCTGGCTATGGGGTAGATTCAGATTTAGATCTTGACTACCGGTTTCATAGCCTGGCTATGGGGTAGATTAAGATTTAGATCTTGACTTCCGGTTTCATAGCCTGGCTATGGGGTAGAAGATTAAGATCTTGACTTCCGGTTCCATAGCCTGGCTATGGGATAGATTAAGATTTAGATCTTGACTTCCGGTTTCATAGCCTGGCTATGGGGTAGAAGATTAAGATCTTGACTTCCGGTTCCATAGCCTGGCTATGCGGTAGATTAAGATTAAGATCTTGTCTTCCGGTTCCATAGCCTGGCTACGGGGTAGATTAAGATTTACATCTTGACTACCGGTTTCATAGCCTGGCTATGGGGTAGAAGATTAAGATCTTGTCTTCCAGTTCCATAGCCTGGCTATAAAGTAAATTAAGATTAAGATCTTTGCTTCCTGTTCCATAGCCTGGCTATGCGGTAGATTAAGATTTAGATCTTGACTTCCAGTTTCATAGCCTGGCTATGGGGTAGAAGATTAAGATCTTGTCTTCCAGTTCCATAGCCTGGCTATAAAGTAAATTAAGATTAAGATCTTCGCTCCCTGTTCCATAGCCTGACTATGGGGTAGATTAAGATTTAGATCTTGACTTCCGGTTTCATAGCCTGGCTATGGGGTAGAAGATTAAGATCTTGACTTCCGGTTCCATAGCCTGACTATGGGATAGATTAAGATTTAGATCTTGACTTCCGGTTTCATAGCCTGGCTATGGGGTAGAAGATTAAGATCTTGACTTCCGGTTTCATAGCCTGGCTATGGGGTAGAAGATTAAGATCTTGACTTCCGGTTCCCATAGTCTGGCTATGGGGTAGAGTTAAGAATAAGATCTTGACTTCCGGTTCCATAGCCTGGCTTCTGCTATGAAGACGTGCCTTTTCCATTTACATATTGCCATTTACAGACGGCTGTTGTCCGTTTTCTTTTTTTTTTTTTGTTCGCACCTTGCTGCTCTGCTCTCCACAAGATCGAGCCTTACAGCTACGAAGCTAAACACAGCAGAATGTCTTTCGCTTCAGCCCAGTTAGGCAACTTTGGCCGACTGGTTGAAGAGACTGGCTGAGCAGAGCAGCCTCTGCGAATGGAAAGATATCTCGTTTGAGACTCGATATTGTATCGGAGACTCTGTATGATTAAACACAACGAGCTGGTTGTCTTACAAGTCGAGGTCTTGGGTCAAAATCATCAACACGAGTCTACGCTTTCATTTTCCCCTCTCTCTCTCTCTCTCTCTCTCTCTCTCTGCAGGTCATCATCAAGCAAGCATGACTCACTCCATCCAGCTTCAGCGCCCCCCCTCCCCCTCCTCGTTTCCTCTCCCCTCTTAATTGAGTCGTACAAAAAAATTGTAAAAATAAAAACGAAACTTTACTTCGAATAGTTAAACAAGAAAATAATTTTTATTACTTTTCAAAAGAATTTCTTTTCCACATCCCCAATTGAATCTCGAGAGAAGATTGTGTCCTCGTATCTTCTTCTTTTTTTTTCTCCTTCTTTTTTTTCAACTACAAGCGTGCAAATTGACATGTACTGTCCGGCTGAGCGGTGAGCCTAAAAATATCATCTCGAAAGCTTTCTTTGTGACTCTTAATATCTCTCTCTCTCTCTCTCTCGTTTCTTTTCGCGTCACGCGTGGGTGAGGATATCGAACGTACGTAGTACGACGTGATATTTGAGAACGTCTTTGAGGGCAGTTCCATTCAGCGCGACGATAAGAGGCGCGCATCATGAAGTGGAAATTTATTTATTTATTTACTTACTTATTTACTTACTTACTTACTTACTTACTTACTTACTTACTTACTTACTTACTTACTTACTTACTTACTTACTTACTTACTTACTTACTTACTTAATTACTTACTCACTCACTCACTCACTCACTCACTCACTCACTCACTCACTCACTCACTCACTCACTCACTCACTCACTCACTCACTCACTCACTCACTCACTCACTCACTCACTCACTCACTCACTCACTCACTCACTCACTCACTCACTCACTCACTCACTCACTCACTCACTCACTCACTCACTCACTCACTCACTCACTCACTCACTCACTCACTCACTCACTCACTCACTCACTCACTCACTCACTCACTCACTCACTCACTCACTCACTCACTCACTCACTCACTCACTCACTCACTCACTCACTCACTCACTCACTCACTCACTCACTCACTCACTCACTCACTCACTCACTCACTCACTCACTCACTCACTCACTCACTCACTCACTCACTCACTCACTCACTCACTCACTCACTCACTCACTCACTCACTCACTCACTCACTCACTCACTCACTCACTCACTCACTCACTCACTCACTCACTCACTCACTCACTCACTCACTCACTCACTCACTCACTCACTCACTCACTCACTCACTCACTCACTCACTCACTCACTCACTCACTCACTCACTCACTCACTCACTCACTCACTCACTCACTCACTCACTCACTCACTCACTCACTCACTCACTCACTCACTCACTCACTCACTCACTCACTCACTCACTCACTCACTCACTCACTCACTCACTCACTCACTCACTCACGCACTCACGCACTCACTCACTCACTCACTTACTTACTTAATTACTTACTCACTCACTCACTCACTCACTCACTCAATCACTCACTCACTCACTCACTCACTCACTCACTCACTCACTCACTCACTCACTCACGCACTCACTCACTCACTCACTCACTTACTTACTTAATTACTTACTCACTCACTCACTCACTCACTTACTTACTTACTTACTTACTTACTTACTTACTTACTTACTTACTTACTTAATTACTCACTCACTCACTCACTCACTCACTCACTCACTTACTTACTTATTTATTTAATTTCTTCTTTTTTTTTCGTTGCAGTAGAATGTCCCGAGGCACGCAGGGACTGTGCGCGCTCGTGCTTTCGGCATTGTTCACGTTAATACGGGCGACGACGAACACAACGATAAATGGAATGAGCTGCGAGGACGCACGCTTGAGATGCGCCTTCAGATCGGGATGCGGAATGGCACTGCAGCAATATCTCACGAGTTGCGCGGCCGACTTGCAAGGCGCTGGAAAAGGCTGCCCCGAGACTTGTCAGCACGCCCTTATCGCGTTGACCAGCACCGACGAGGGCAAAGAACTCATGACAGTGAGCATTGCGTTTTGTTTTGTCTGGCGAAAAATGGCCGTTTTCGAAAAAGGGTACTGGTCGTAAAAAAAAATGGTAAAAAATTTTCAAAAAAAAAAAAAAAAAAAAAAACGGAACGAAGCTGAATTTCTCCCCTTCGAAATGCCGTTTGTTAAATTCATTTGTGTCAACTGTCCACGAAATGGCATTGAAAAATCGCTAAAAAAAAATGACATGAAAAAATCGTTGCGGAACTTTTTTGAATTTTTGTCCGGATACTTCTCGTTTTTTTTGTATTAATATTAATTATATCTTTCAATAAACGATATATTTTTTCTATAAATAGATAATTATTTTGTAATTTTTTTTTTTTTTTTTTAATAATTTCAGTGCGACTGCGCTTCCGACGATTATTTGTGTGTAAGGTCGAAGCAGAGAGTCGAAATTTGCCGAACTTCGGTGACAATGGCGATGAACAGAACGAGGGTCTCGTGTAGAACGGCCACGTGGATATGCAACGCTGACGCATTGTGCTCGAAGGCTCTCGATTATTACAACGCTTATTGCCGAAGTATGTTCCACGGGAAGAAATGTACACTGCGGTGAGTTCTGTAAGCCTGCCTCTCTCTCTCTCTCTCTCTCTCTCTCTCTCTCTCTCTCTCTCTCTCTCTCTCTCACCTCTCTCTCTCTCTCCTCTCTCTCTCTCTCTCTCTCTCTCTCTCTCTCTCTCTCTCTCTCTCTCTCTCTCTCTCTCTCTCTCTCTCTCTCTCTCTCTCTCTCTCTCTCTCCCCCCCCCCCCCGCCCCCCCCTCTCTCTCTCCAGATCTTGCACTTTTGACTCGATGATTTTAATCGTTTTTTTTTTTTTTTTAATTTTAGGTGTCGAAATTCCATAGCCATTCTGACGAGACAGGAGAAAGCAGCGAAATTGAACACGTGTATGTGCGACGGTGCCGAGGATTACGACTGCAAGGGAATTCATCGTAACATGAATTTCCTTTGCTTCGGCAAGATTCATCACGATTATCACGAGGTGAAGAAACTTCTCGCCGATACGAGGACGAACGAGATTAAGAGAAACGGCGAGGCATCGTCGTCGTCGAGAGCCACCAGCATGCGATTCCTAGTCAACAGGACGACACTCATTTTCGCACTCGTCCTCCTACTGCTCAATACAAAAGGTCAATATTAAAAGCGCTTTACACGAAAAAAAAAAAAAAAAAAAAAAAAAAAAAATTAATTTACATTAGTGCACCATAGTCGGGAATTGGACAATAGTCCAGTAAAAGAGACGAAAAACCAGCACTTTTTAGCGTAGAATTAGAATGTTTTTAACCGAAGCTAGATGGTTGCATACCGAAAGTAACCCGAATGAAAATTTGCCCCTCAACTCGCCCCAAACCCTGAAAAATAGAAGGTTGAAGTCTCAAAAATCGCCGTATCTCGATAATTAATAGCCCGATGAAAAAATATTTCAAACAAAAGTTGTTTGGAACAATAAAATACGTATAAAGTTATCTGACGTACAATCGTCTATCTTTGAAAATAGCGGCACAAAAATGATTTTAAAATTGGGGGTTTGCTTGAAAATG